>JAAXYW010000007.1:0-135158 GCA_036851895.1 Orthonychiurus folsomi | reverse complement strand
CAATGAATTAGTTATTCTTGATTTTTGGACATTTCTGTTTGCATTTGCAGTAATTAATACGTCCTGTTATATGTTATTTTTGATTTTTTTGAAAAAAGAGTACAAATAGTACATGTTTTTGAAAGTAGTACAAAATAGGACTTGGTTTCTAAATAGTACATGCCTTTAAAAAGTAGTACTGTACTCTGAAATATAGTACGTTCGGTCACCATGTATTCCAGATCTTAATACATTTGTCCCGTCCCGTTCATCTTTAATAATTTTGAAAGAGTTTTTCAACAATATTTAAACTTTGTACTTCATTATAAGAAGTTCGACAAAAAAAAACTGGAAGCCATCATGAGTTGTCGGGAATGCGACAGGTAAAAAAAATGTTTTAGATATGACGATAAGATATAAGACACGAACATTGACGGCATGGGTCGAAGGCGGATGGGGTGAAATAAAAGGAAGTGGGAGATAATGGGAGAAAATGTAAATGGTAAAAATTTGAATATTGAATGAGTGAGTGACAGGGGTTTGGGGTGAGGGTAATTACAGAATAGGAAGGTAGAAGGAAGATGAGATACTGATAAGGTTCGGCAAGGGTTGGACAGGCGACGAGGACAGACAAGGAATTTGAAAAGGAGGACAAGAAAATGGGTTGTACAGTGATGCATGTAGAAATTACGTCTTCGGCTTGGATGGGATTTGAAATGGGGAAATGGGAAGGGGGGACGGGAATTTGAGAGAACGTGAAAATTGCATTCCCTCCATTCTGTCACCTTCATTTGGGAGTCTTGAGACATTTTGAGTCAATTTGTTGGCAATGGAATAAACTTCACTTCCTATCTGGTGAGGGGGGGGAGGGAGGGGATCCTTCCAGTCAGGGGAAAGGGGGTAATGGAGAAAAGCCCTTGAATCTTTCTTCTTCTCTCTTTAAATGTGTTTGTGGTTCTATGTCCGACAGAGTGTGTACAATGCCATGGGAGAAGCATTGTACCGAACCGGTGAAGTACTGGAAGCTGAAGAGTGGTTCAAGGAAGCCCTCAAGACCAAGCCTGATCACATCCCTGCACATCTTACTTATGGAAAAATGCTGGCTCGTAATGTGAGTATATTTCTAAACATTTGTCATAAACCAAATCTCCTTCTTGTATTCTACACAACTCCTCAATTCCAGCCTCCGTGCCCTTCATTCGAATGCAAAAATTTATCCAGTTTCTGTACTTTGTCTCGACATCACATCCCACGCTTGGCTTATTCCCAATTTTATTCTGAGTCTTCTTCTCCTTGGCCGAAGGAAAGGTCAAAAGCCTTCACCGTTAGCATATTTCCCTTTCAAATTCCAATTTTGAAATCATGCCTGAAATAATACATTTTCTTTCTTGAAGTGCGTCTAAAAAATTTGTTGCTCAGCAGAGATAAGAATGTAATTTATCATTGACCCAAATGTTAAATTAGACTTTCACAGAAAAGACTTTATTATTTATAGTTTGGAATTTACATCTGCTTCCCGATCAATAAATAGTTCGATAACATTCATTTCCTTCTGATGAATTTTGAATGGGATTGAAGTGTCATGTCAGAGTCAGGGAGTGAATAAGAATACACCCAATAAGCTTTTCTTCATTCCTTCCTGTCAACTTAGATCCGAAGGACTACAATTTTGCTTGACTTCTTGGCCTTTCCTTTGTAGTCCAAATCACCCGTTGTTGGCTTCCCTTTATATGGCTATGGCACATCACTTTACATGAACTTCTATTTTCAGAAAACTCGGCTCTTGGAAGCTGAGAGTTGGTTTCGACGGGCCAAGAGACTAGCACCGGCGGATTCTTCCGTTTACCACCATTACGGTAAGAAACATGATTTCTCATGTACTGAAACTGAAACATTGGTCGATTCATAGATTTTTGGATGTACATGTAATATGAGCTAGACTCATATGTATCAATTCTTAAATTGGATAGGCTTTTACGCTTTTAAGGCAATCGGGCTCCAGGCAATTCATTGGGAACCAATCTAGCATTCTGCGTTGTTCTGTAGACTTTTGAATGGAAATTGGTATTGATTGCTTCTTCTTTTGGAACAGGTCAATTTTTGTCAATTCAAGGAAGACATAGCGAAGCAGTTGAAGCTTATATAACAGCCGCTTCGCTAACCCCCAGTGACTACGATATTATCGTTGGGACAGCCAATGCCCTGAGGCAGGTCGGGGACAATATCCAAGCTGAGCTCTACTATGAAAAGGCCGTTGCTCTTCGCCCTCAAGTAAGTCAAACTCGACTTCTATGTTGTACTTTGTGTCAATCGGCAAATCCTAGACTACTATAGAACTGGTGTGATAGCCGGTGATACGTGTCGATATTTGCAAATCGAGTTTAGCACGAATTGGCCGCCATGTACTTATAGTATGCTTACTTAAATTCCACATGAATATAATAGAATAATTGTTGTAAAGTTTAGTTGCATTTTCGTGCTTGCAAAATGTATATAATGTATACCAAATGCCAAGTAGGTAATTAAACTCTGAACCTTATGAAAACTAAATTGCAGGAAGCAAGAGCACATATGAATTTGGGAGCAATTCTTCATGTGAACGGAAAGTACGACGCAGCGGAGAAGCGCTACCTCGGAGCTTTGGGACTCCGACCGAATGATGATGTGACACTCCTCAATTTGAAAAAATTGCGTCAGTTACAAGCTCGACGACGTCAATTTTCTTCGTCATCTCCATCTGCGTCCCTTACCTCATCGTGTCCTTTGAATGGTAAAACGTGAGACTCTAGTCGTTCCATCATGTCTATTCGTGCTCTAACTTCTCATATTCATCCTTTACTTGGAGGAGCCACGTCCCTCAGAATACAAATATGCATGCCTAGTGTCATGCGTCATTTCATTTCTTTAGTCAAAAGGAACACTGATTGACCCTTGACCCCTTTTTTTTGCTTTCACCTCCAATCAAGTGGGGCTTCAACCCTACAAGGGAGATGGGTGAATTTCATGGGATCCATTGCGGATATATTTGTGTAATTTATCACCCGCTATTCTAACCCAATGAAAAATATATGTGTATACTATATAATATGAGTGTCAGATGCTGTTTACGATATATATTCTCTAGTAATTAATTGAATCCATGGATATTGGATCAAGCTTTGTGAAATCATGAAAACGAACGCTACTGACTATTAAACCCCCTTAAATATCCATGATACAATAGCATATCCTTCTTTGTATTCGAAATGACAATATTATTCTTAATTCCACCGACTAGGCGCTACGATCCAAGCTTTGATCTTAGGTAATTTTTTATAACCAAAGATAGGTCAAACGTATGTTTAGTGTGCGGCCAACACCATTGGTGCTGTCAGTTTAATCTATCTAGCAAAGGTTGTTGCTGCAATTTTTGTTTCAATTCAAATCAGTTGTTTATTTTTGTAAAATTTAATATATAATATGCAAGGACATTGTAGAATAGTGCCCGAATAGATAATTCATAGTATGAAGTTTTCAGTAACTTACTTGCGATTTAGAACGTGTGGAAAATAATTTATTGTAGTGAACCTGGGATTTGACAGTTGTTGGATGTTTACAACTGCTTTCTAATTAGCAGGCTTATAAATTTGCTGCTTGTGAGGGGAGTTTACGAAGACCCGTCAACATGTCATTATTATGTACATTATTTGCTTATTTGCTTGAGTTATCGATTGGTGGACGGCGCACAATAATAATGCCAAAAGGTACCGGTTCAGAGGGAAAACTTTGAACAAAAACTAGTTGACTCCCCTAATCCAAGTTTTGCCGGTCTCTTGTTTGAAGTTTCCACGAAGCAGAACAGCTAATTGGAATATGAGATACCCGCACATTTGCATGCCCGAGATTAACAATCACCAACCGAAGGGTTTTGAGGGAGTCAAGTTTCTTTGGTTAGACCCTGGAAAGTACCATACAACACCTTTAAGTCCTAATTAGTAATAATGAGCCCTTCACTTTCCGACCCTCGGGAATTTCAACCTTTGCTTTTGGTTTTTGTACTGCAGTCGTACCCGTGTACCTTCCCTGGCTGGGACATTAACTGCTTACGTGCGCGAAATGTTAAAGTTGAGAGAGATGGACGGGAAAATGTTTTGTGTAAAAGTAAAACTATCGCCTTCAAATTCTCCCAAATTATGATGAACGAAAATTTGAAATTTAATCCTAAATGTTACCTGCCTATTGAATGCAATTGTAAAGTCTAATTGTAATTATAATAAGAGGAAAAGGAACTACTACTTATTAACTGTAAACATTGTGCGTGGGAAATTGTATCTAGTCGTCGTCTAAATGTGTTATAACTTATTTAAGGCTTCATAAATTAATTTTCAACGAAGGGGAGAGAAAATATTTCAATCCAGTCACCGTGCAACGTACAGGTTTCTCAATGTGATTTGAAAAGGAAGGTAGGGCGTTGGAAGTAATTTTAAAATGAAGCATTGTGTCTTTGTCAAAGATTATTATTTCATACATACAATAAACGCTTTATCTATATTTACCACTCTAAGGACAGAAAAAGTGAGCGTGTTTTATTTTGGTATTTATTCATTTTATATTTAAGCTTTGCCGAGTTACTATTTCCAGACCATTTGGCTCCAATGTTATTCTCGAACGACCAATTTCATCAGTTCCATGACTCCGACGTGTAAAGTGCACTCCAGAGAGAGAATCGTATCTGAGTGCAAGGCAGAAATTCGGGAGTTAAATTGGAAAGCGGGTAGATTGTGTATTGTCACACCAGAGCTGAGCAATTTTATCAAATCTTAATATCCGGCCTAGCCGTCGTTACGCATGCAAAATATATCCCATTTCGAAAGAACCAACCAACACTTAGCCTACTTTTTTCCAGGAGTGCGTTTCGATTTTCCTGCAGTTTATTGACATTTCACTTGGTTTGTTGTTTGGCCCTTTGTCCAACAGCCTTTCCGACTTCCACGCACAGGGAGCATAGAAAACTACTTCGTCAAAGATTCACAGCCTTGATAAAGCAAATGG
Organism: Orthonychiurus folsomi; assembly: GCA_036851895.1. Taxonomy (NCBI): domain Eukaryota; kingdom Metazoa; phylum Arthropoda; class Collembola; order Poduromorpha; family Onychiuridae; genus Orthonychiurus; species Orthonychiurus folsomi. The sequence goes on along the minus strand of JAAXYW010000007.1, from coordinate 130,148 downwards.
TTGATACAGTAATCCAAAAGCCTTTCCTCCTGCTCGTCTCCTTTGTTCGTGTGTTCCAGGATGGGATGTGTAAATCTTGGAGGTAAAGAATCCTAGCTTTGCGACTATTCCTCTTAATTAGACATTGTTTATCGGAGAGATAACCTCGCCGTTTCTCGACTTTGCTTTTCGGAAGGGATCCATGACATCCGGCCTTGTTCCATGGAACGGCATTAGCATGTACCCGAGCCACGCAATAACTGGAACAAGTCCACATTTACAATACACATTATCCAGCATTTCATATCCCTTTGTCTTCCCACTCCAGAACTACTCTAATTAGCTGCATTTCTATCCGGATTCTTCGTAAATGTTTATTACTTTGTAGGGTTTTACTCTTGGCAATAATAAGACCTGGGCGTCTTCGTTATTTCTTAAATAATAAATCTACTTTAGCACTTTATATGATCACCTCTACTTATTGAAAATGATCAGCTCCAGGCATAGTCAATACAACTTCGACGAATTTCAAGAGCATTGATTTCCTTTTCTACCAGTGAGCATGTTATGGCAGCGCACAAGTTTTATTTTAGAAGAAAACCCACAGTTGGACATCACAAATACTGTATTGCGTCTAGACATTTGATAATTAGACTCATTAGCTGGGACAATTTATATGGGGTAGATCTGACGAGGTGAGGTGCAGTGCAGTGTGGCATTCCAATCTCTCGGACCGAGGGAGTTTTGCTTTGATTAGGAAGGAAAGGCAGTGAAAGGAGAACCAAACTCATTATAAGTATTGATTGAGAGAGTGAATTCGTCACAGGGCGGGGACAAAGTGACAATGGAATGAATCCACTCACGTGGAATTATTTTGTTCAATGCGTTCATCCAAGTCTAGTGCAGCAAGGGAAATCGGGTTGTTTTATTCTCCCTCTCTCACTAATCGGCATGTGTTTCATCATCTGGAAAGTTTTCTAATGAATAAGGGCCTACTACCCTTGTATCTGCATCTGCATTGACTTCCGCATGTCAGTCCCCTGCGAGCCTATCTAACAAGTTTATCCATTGTTAGAATCTGAGAGGGAGTTTCATGTCAACGGGATTCTTTAAACAATTCAATTGCTAGAAGAATAACTCAAGGTTTTCATTTAGGCAAGCCGGCAATTCCGCAAGCTACAAATAATTATTTTGCGCATTGGCTTCATGATTAAAGTTGGAGAAGCCTGCTAAGAAAGAGATGCGTCATTCTGTGGAAAGACGAATTCTCAGCATGTGTAGTTGCAGAATTGAATTTTGTTCTGATGGCGTGAGTGGAGAGTTAAGTCAAGCAAATGAAGATTGACATAGAAGAGTGGGGCTTCAGTCGGTTGCCGCTTGAGTCTTCATTTCCCCCCTTTTCAAGCCCTGACAGAGGTATATATACAAGTAAATTCAATCAAACTTCCCTCCTCAAAACCCGTCTGGCGGGAAACCACAACATTCCACTACTACATTGTCCTTCTTACGTACACGAATTTCCTGTCACACATCCCAGGCCTCCCGGAACCTCAAACTTATTTCTTTCCCCGCAGTTGTACTTGTAATTTAATCAAGGACTTCATTTTATTTGTCGTATTTTTACGTGACAAATTCAGATCAAATATTTCTTTTGAAATTTTGGCCATCATCGGAGGAGAGGTTGGAAAGTGCACAGTCGGCTTCACGAAACACACCATTTCAGTAAAGCACTCTGACTAAGCATCTCCTTTCCCCTTGTTTAGTTTTCTTTTAGTAACATTAAAAGTGATCTGGAAGAGGGATAGAAGTTAGAAATTCAACAGGGATTCGAGATTACATTTTGAACTCGACGTCTGAACATGAATACAGATCCAAGGCATCGTTGGGCGTGAGGAGGGGGGAAAGAAGTGCGAAGCCGCTTACATTGAGAGAATTCACAGGAGGAAAGACTTTCTTTTAACCGTTTTTACTTTTCCCTTTGCTCCACAGGTTTAGCTTCCTCGTCGGCTTTCCCCCATGCATTGCCACACTGAGACTCCCTTCCATTGAAGCACGAACATCCCCAATCCCATGTCTGTCTGTGCTCAAAAAAGTATCGTGCACCCTTAGGTTTATGTCTACAAAAGTGAGTACGAGTCCATCACATGTACTATCTCGACAAGCACTCATCTTTCCCAATTTATGAAAGATACTGGGAATTGGTCGACGCCTTCAGCAGGAGCCGAAGACTTTCTCCGTCCTCCCCATTTATGTACTTCATTCCAAATACCTACAGACGAAGGAGACGACGGACGGCGGCCCCTGCCAGGAGGAAAAGCTCATTCCAATTATTTTTACTAACTGAACCATGCAATTTCATCCATCCATTTCAAGGGTCTTGATTGAAAAAACTACGTACGTACATATACGTTTCCCACAGGATTGGGCCGCCTGAGAATCTTCATCAAATACAACCAACCTCGTCCTTACTACACATGTATAGAAATTCTATCAACGAATTTGATCTGCTTCATTCCTCCCCTCGCATGACTGGCTTTGTAATCAACAATGCATCTACTGTATTACACATAAGTTGATAGGGACAACTTTCACTGAAGATAAAATAAAGTGCAAGGGAAAGTGGGTCTTCAACTCCGTAATTTCCTCAGAGATAATGAGTAACAAAAAGCGATTAAGTTAGATCCTAATCCCCGTAGACTAAGGACCAACAGATATTGTTAAGGACAAGAAATAAAACAGATTAGAAGGGACGGAGGGTCGTAATCCTTTTGAAAGCCTTCAAATTTTTCTGGAATCCAAGCTCTCTGAGTTGGTAAGGGAAAGCATATGGTATTAATCATGTCTTTCCCACAAACTCAATTCCCAGCTAACGGCGGACCATTGAATGACCGTCACTGGATGAGAGGAGAAGTGGAAATTCATAGCCTCCTTCGAAATTACATGGTAGGAATCCCTTTTTATTGTCACACTTTTTGGAAGCAATTCCTTGTCAACACGACCATAAACACATGAGGCGTGGAGGCTGTTAAGGAGTGGATGGAGAACTATTACCCCCGTCCAAATGGTCACCACATGGAGGAAAAGAAGACAATTAGTTCAGGTCATTGAGTCGGGGAGCCTGGAATTACGGGCGGGACGAAGTACTACTTACTACCTGCCGTTGGTATCCCTTCATTTTTGAAATAGTTGAAGTGGAAGAACCCCTTTGTGAATGTCAGGGGAGACAAATGCACTCAACTTAAAATGAACGATAATAGCCAGGGCACAGCTCATTCAAAAGAATATTAACCTGAAGTGCAATTGGCTGGTGCGGTTCATAAAGTAGCCTTGGTGATTAGGCAAGGCTTTACTCTGCTCCTCCTTTCAGTCCTCCCCCCTTCTTACCCAGTACACCTATGATGTGCCCTTTGAGGGAACTAACAGATTCTCATTTCCATTAATTTAGAGCTACAAAATAAAAGAATGCTTTATTGCTGCATGAATTTGAGATTTTAGTTTGTGTGGGCATGAAAATGTATGCAAATCATGTGCTTTGTGAATGGTCTAACTAAAATTAAGAATGTAAATCAATACATATTTAGTTTTATTAGAATACAAAATTAGAAAAATATTAGTATATTTATAATATAGTTGCAATCCATAAAATCTGCAAACTGCAGCCTATGAACGGTACTTGTTTGAGAACCCCGTGCTTCATGTGCTGTACGTTTCCAGAATTAGATACTCAGTAACGGAGCGGAAATATGCCGTATTTGTAATACCATGCATGTACTTCTTACGACGACAGTAATTTCTTATTACACTCTCAGAGCTGGATTTGATACGACGTAGAATGGAGTGGAGAGGCCTGGAGTTCAGTGTCAATTCTGCGCCTTGGAATTGTACTTCAATGTCTGTTTTATGGAACTTAGAATGTACCTTTTATTTTGATCCCCAGTCAACCCTCCTCCGAGCCACTCATAAAACCCAAGGAAGGACTTGACTTGAAGAAGGGTTGGAACAGGCGGAAGGGCTCAAGACGAAAACCATACGCACGTCCAAATTGTCCAAGTCATAAAAATATACTTTCTTATTTATATACGGTGAAATGTCTTTCATTATAAGAGAGGGTTGTGTCCTTGATTGCTTTTGCTGACGATTCGGAGGATCTGGAGAGAAGGGAAAGGGTTGCTCACAGAAATCCTAAATATCCCTGGAAACTTCAATATGGACTCCAAGCATGTATTGAAACAATGGTTCCTGATGCATACTAATTGCTCTTGAAGGAAAACTCATTGCTCATTTCGTCAACTCTTCAGAGTTCGACTTCCTTTCATTCTCATTGTTATTCTCCGCGCAACACATTCCGAATTATGGTTCACACCCATTCCGAACGGTAACCATCATGCATAGTTTTGGCTTAGAAGCAGCTCGGAATAATTTTTAAATGCAGAATTTCTTCCAAGGCGCTTTGATACGGTATATATGGTACTGAAGGACAATTGCAGCAAATTAGTTATTTAGTGGCTTAAGCTTGACATTTTTTAAACTTTTATTTAAAACACTGACACTGTCATATTATAATACTTTACTATAATAACCTTAACACCACCCTATTTTTCAATACGAGTTCAGACATTATCTAAACTTGCAATCACCACAAGTAAGAATAAGGCGAATCTTTATTTAAACATGTACATTTAATTTTGGTGTATACATAAATACTACTTTAAGATTACCCTACCCTAGCTCAGTGAGGCATGGAATGATAACACAATGTGCACAATATATATTTAATCCGCCTATGCTTGGGAGCAGGAATTATGTAAGGCTGGCTTGCCTCTGCCTGGATCGCATTACCCAATCAATACTTGTTCAAATTAGCGGCCTGAAATCTCCGCATAATGGAATGCTTTACGAGCTGTCAAGCTAAAACCTACGAATTAGCTTTTAGGAGAATTAATTACAAATTAACTAAGCTTTGCACTTCTTCCTCCTTTGTTTGGCTCGGATCATCATGTTTAGTTGGGCAAAGGAGTACGAGTAGGAGAGGCTGTTGTGGTGAAGTTGACGTAACTACTACACGTAACACACACAAAACTGAAAGGGCTCCTTTCGGACTGAGGTAGATTAAATAAAAGATAAACCTCGAGGTACATTCCCCCTTCTTTTTTTACTTCTGCTCACTCACAGCGACTACTGAATCATTTTTGTGAACTAATTTTATTGAAAAGCTTTCGGCGGGGATTTTAAGTCCATCGGATTTGCAGTTTTGAAGGGAGTCAGTCCCGCCTGTTCCCTGGTGATAGCGGATAAGTGAAAGACGGGAGTTAGGTTGCTGAGAACGTTATGTAAGCTTGGTTAAACCTACAGACTTTACATTTGAAGCCGGAAGGCTTACTCCGATATCAAAAGAAGCACTCATTGCGGAAATTGACTTTTGCTGACCAAAAAAGTGAGGTTCGGGTGTACTGTATTGGGAGGCGGGGAAAGAAATACGGATGCAAAAAGCAGATGGTGGCGAAGCGTGTAACGCATGTGAGTAGTGCCTTGTGCTTTATTGTGCTTCCAGCAATACTCCACTCCTCCTCACAGTCACAATATATTTCAAAGTTTATTCATGACATCACAAAGCTTTTGCATTTTTAAGTGTAAAAATGGCCTGCTGGGTACAAAAATGGAATAAAAGCATTTTATTTACACCAGGCACTGAGATACACTCGACTACTACGTGTGGTGCGGTGGGAAGGCATCACATTGAGTGAAAACGTGTGTTATGTTTTCTTTTGTGTGATCCGGGAAAGCGAAGAACGTCAGAATCTAAACTAAATCCATGCCAAAGATGATACTTTTCTTCCTCGTTCTTTGGGGATTTCCTTATTCTTGGGAACGGGTTGTATCCAGGAACCTGGCTGGGCTTTCTCTCCTGTCCTTCTTTGTATTTTTCCCTTCACTTGTCTTCCTTCCTTTTTCTCACTAGACCATATAGCGGCGGAAATTAAATTCCTCGAATTCTGCAAATCCGTCGTCTTCTCTTGTTTGTATCCCACTTCCTCGCCTCGTACAGCTTTCCCAGTCCCTTTTTTAAAACACCCGGGGATTTAAAAAAAACCTTTTATTGAAAGTCCTAGTCTTTTCTCACAAACTCGGTAAATGCCTGTCTGCCTTAGAATTTCTTTGTTTAATTAAATAAAATATCCTCAACTGTTCTACTGCTAAACTTGTACATTGACCAAAAACCGCACCAACTCCCAATACTTAAACTACAGTTTCTTTATTACACGTTTCCTGGAATTCCTGCACTCTTTAAGCACTTGAAGAACTAATTGCTTGAACATGGCACCCCCTTAGTGTAAAGTATCGCCATCGCGTGATTTTTGGAACATTGGATTTATTTGGCCCAAAACCCAAAGTATGCTGGTATAGTGTTTTTAAAGTTTGACATCCTCATGCTCAATGTCGTGTCGACTCAATAAAATGTTTCCCAGAGAACTTCACCGCTTTGTCCACCAAATCTAATACAATCTAAATTGGATTCCTTCTTTGCAAAAAAAACTTTGTTTCGTTCCCATTCTCCTATGAATAGAGTACTCACTTCACATACATCCCACACGGGACAGTATTGCGTTGGGTTGGTAGGAATGGAAACGAAAAGTTGTTCCCAGACTCCACCGGTCCTTTTTATCCTTTAGTTACATTTTGTTGAAGTCATCCGTGCAGGGCCTTTCCCTCAAGACCAACCCTTTTCCTCAGCTCACAAAATTCAATTCTGGTACAAAGTTTCTCTAACTAACCGATGACAATGCTATGTGGTTTACAATAGAATATGCTCCCTGAATCTATGCACTGAAATTGCATAAAATATTGGGAATAACATTCCATTGTTGAAAAAAATGTTTAAAACTCTGGCGCAAAACGCGCAAATCTCTTTATTTACAAATTTGGCAAATATCTCTTGATTTTGTCGCACATGACACTTCCATATGTTTTAAGTCCATATTTCGCTGAATTCGATTTGTTTCTGAACATTGTCGTCGATAATAGGCACTCTTTTAATATAAGTTCACTTCGTCGATGCTTTGTAGAATTTCTTCACAGACCACAGCCACAGGTCGAAGTCGTCAACGCAGGACGAATGACCCAATTAATAAAATCCAAAACTGTCGTCGTTATTGTCTCGAAAAATCCCATTTCTCTCGCAGGCTCCACAAATTTGATGAACGGGAAAACATTTGTCATTGGTGTGGTCACAGCCAGAATTCTTGCCTGAATATTCATCAGTACTAGGCCTGCATTATCCAACAACCACGTTGGAATACCTGGGAAGCATTGTTCAATGTATTGTTTAGCCACACGACAATCGACTGCAAGTGCCATAATCACGGCAGTACCCAGCAATCCAATCAAACCAAACCAAGAGCAGCGAACGATACCTGATTCAACAAATGACATTGTAGTATATACATTACAGTGGAGAAGAACAGATCAGAATTCATGCAAATTAATTGTTTAATTACGATGGCCTAAGAATTTTGTCATCTTCTTTCTAAGCAAATTTTGTTCCTTTTCCCCATGGCAAACCAGACGTTGAAGCATTTCCGAGAAGAACCCTTGGCGGCCAGTGCGTCTCCAAAATTTGGCTCTGTTAGTTACTTTAACAGATTGTACGTCTAATCCGGGAAGATCAATATGTAGCCGTTTGAATTCATTTCGTATTTGATTTGAGCGGGTTTCAGCTACACGTAGAAAACAGTTTTTGGCATTTGAAAACGTGAGATCAACTTTGTAATCAAATTTTAGAAATCAAAATACCAAGTTTGCGCTCGGACTCATTGGGGTGAGCAACATTTTTGAATACAAACAACATAAAGGCGACAAGAGCATGGGCACATTTGTGACATTCTATGTCATTTCTACAAGGACCACAAATCGTAGAAAGGTGCTGTTCCAATATATTCCGGGCAACGTTTAGCCACCAAAGCTTTTTTAGTCTAAACATGTCCAGTGGTAAGTGAACCAGCTGTGCAAAATATAAACCTCCAATTATAAATTGCCGATTAATAATAATATATTTTGTTCGTATACTTCATTGTCACTTAAATCCAAGTAGCTGAGCGAAGAGAGGGATCCAAAATTTGAGGGTAATTCCTTCAAAAAATTTTTACTCAGGTTCAAGATTTTCACGTTTAGAAATTGTTCGCAGAATTGCCAGGGTAGCTCTTCCACGAAGTTCCGGGACAAATTAAGAACTACCACACTGGTATAGTATGCCAAAGTGGGTGTTGGAAAGTGGGCAATGTTTTTATTTTCTAAATCCATACTTGGGCCATCCATATTCTTTATTATAAAGTCTAGAAGCCTTTCTTCTTCAGTGGAACCCATGTTACGGCTTCCACCCACTCAGAATTCTTATTGAAAAAAGTCACTCTGGAAAATAACTCAAGAATTTTAACGTTTTGCAAGTTTACAATTTTTTGCTGATCACATATTCAACTACGACATTGATTACACAAACATTCCATCAAATGGTTACCATATGGGTAGGAATATTTCTAAAGTTTTAAAATGTTTTATAGTTTGCGTGCTACAAAAACGTGATTTCATTTCCCAAGAATATGTCAAAAATGACACCGTATTATACACAACAGTGCCTTTCTCAAAACTTATTTTCCTTTCTTGTAAGGAATCCTTTCATTTGCCTTTTAAATTATCAAGGAATTTGAGTTTGTTTCAGGAAATTGCTTATTTTGAATAAAACAACTGTCCGCGTTTTAATTTTACCTTCATATAACTTCTCACAATGTTTAATTGCCTATCCGTCTGGTTAACTTTACACTAGTGGAAGCGTTTGCATCGGCACAGAGTTGAGTTATTTTAATTCTGTTTTGCAGATGTAACGGCTTCCAGTTACTCAAAAGCACTTCCTGTAATTTGGGCTATTATATGTGATACTTGCTTCGGGACACGGGGTTGCCTAACGGTGTCTGCCGAATCGAAATTAATCTAACAACTAGAAACACTGAAGCAACTATTTCCAAACGATAACTTGATGCTGCAATCCACCTTGGTGACCAAACAGTTAACCATACTTCACTGTTTAACCAAATTGTCATTTGTGTGTTGATCCATGGTTACCGTTAAATTATGAAGGTGCCAACTTCAATGTATTTTCTCTAATTTATTGCAGTTGTGTCTTAGCTCAATAATTAATCCAACCCATAATGTATTTTAAGGAGAGCAAACGGGCACTTTTTTAGAGTGCCTGTTTGAAATGTGTAGTATTACTTTTTAATGTAATTTGAAATAATAAGTAAATTCAGAAAATATGTAAGACGTGTCATTGTATTGTTGCGGTCCACTGATTTCTTAATAAAATTTTGGAAGTTTGGGTTAGGAAATCAACGGAATAGAAATGCAATGCGTAATTTAGGACGGATTAAGCTTGGATAGTGAACAAAGTAAATTGTATGCTGAGGGGTGGGACTTTCCACATCCCCACTTGATCATCGCCTGAACTTTCAAATTTGGAAAGTTGAAAAGAATTTCGGATCCCAATTCCTTTTTTTTGCAATATGGAGTGGTGGGGGGTTGGGGCTGAGTTTTTCTCATTTTATTTCTTTTGTGGTGAAGACGAAGGAAAGTGAGAGTTGGCAGTTGGGGTTTGAAACTATGCGTTGAGTTTTGGGCATTGTTTATGGGGACCTATAAGTCATAATTTCCCCTTGTCCCTATATCCGTTTCCCATTTAACTCCACTTTCCTTCCCACTATTTTTATTGTTCGAGTCGTCGTGCATTAGAGTAATCATAATTTAAAAACCTCGTCCCACTCTCCTTCCATTACTTTCCTATAATAAAGCAATAAAATCATAAAAATGTAAGGAGGTTTTGGACTTCTTCCATTCCGTTTGAATTCTGTGGCGACGGAGGGACCTTCCTCTAATCGAGGCCTCCGTCCACGTCCACGAAGTCCTGGGCCAAAAGGATGTAATGGGTATTTCATTGGATTGAAGAAAAGGGACGGATGTCATGGAAGATCGATTGAAGAAATGGGAGAAAAGGACGACCAAAAAGTCAAGGATTTCCCTCCCTCACACCAACCAGTTTAACAATGCTATTTGGGCCACAACCTTTACTTCAAGAGAGTTTTTTTTTCTCCTTTAGTTCTCACAAACACCAAATATCCAGTTTCGATGACTTTCGCAGTTGAATTGTCCAAGAGGGACACCGGGAACGTAATATTCGTAAACTTATTTCCTACAAAGGCTGAATCTGATACAGTCGACGAGGGAATGGGGTCGCCAAGAATGACGATGACTTCACGTGCTGACAATACCAAGTATTTGATGAGGAAAATAGCCAGCCCCTCTCATCCATTGGTATTTGTTGACTTTAGTCCCGACGTTCTACGTTCCCAAACCTCTGTCTGTGAAATTCCATGGAACTGACTCCTTCCTTTTAAATCCACTGCGCAATTTGAATTCCATGGAACTTAATGAAATTTGATTGAAGTTGTAAAAGAAAGTATAATTAGAGCATTAAATAGCGTTTGACTCTCCCTTTGAAATCTTTTCAAATATGAAGTCGACTAACTACACTCCTTTATTTTCCAGTTGTCCAAACTAATCAAACAATTTCAAAAAGAGCACCTGGCAAATTAATTAGGGAAACCTCTCGTTTTCTTTTCATCTTCGGCTCCAATTTCACAGAACCGCATGGGAGTTCTAATTAAAAATCAGCTCCCCTTTAATTAATTTATGAATGCATGTATTCCCGGTGGACTTTAAACTCTTTGAAATATGGGCCCCAACAAAAAATAAGATTTAATTCCCAAAGAAATCTGTCCAATTACATTTGAGTTACATTTACCTTTCGCTTCACAAATTGGAAAATTGAAGTAAATTATTTTGCAGAACGAAACAGTCAAGAAGACTAAGAGGTGGGACTCAAAAAAGTTGTGTTGCATTAGTGGAAGACATGACGTGGGGGGAATATGTTCTCTAATAAAGACTTGGCTTCTTTTTCTCAAGAGTTTCTTCGTCGTCATTCAGCTGATTACAGAATCCTACGTACGTCTGCACTGCACATTTGTGCTCGCCCCCATTATCAATCATACGCTTACAGAAACTTATGAACTACCCCGTCCATCATTCAGTCATTCAAGCCTTTATTATGTTCAGGATCCTAAGAATCAACTTTTGTAAATGACAGGAGCCGCACTCATTCCTATCTCATTATTCTGCTCCGTTCCACTTTTTTTTATCTTTTACGTCCACAAACCCATAAATGAAAAAGTTCAAAATTGGTTTCACTCATACCTCCTTTTTCTTAACTTTTACGAACTATGCGGGTTTTGTTAGTTTTAAGTTTGCCTTTTGTGCTATACTTTTCCTATACTTCTCATTCATACATATTGAAAGAAAATTTAACTTGACTTTTGATGCAAGGATCATTTAATCTCAAGCTACACACGCACATGCTGCTCAATCTTTAAAAAACCTATCAATCACAATTTTTAAAGCTCGTTTTCCATTCAAGTGCATTAGAATTTAAATTTGCTATGCAAACTTAGCTATGTATATTCATCAGGCTATGCATTAAAGTCTGAAATTTTTTTATTAAAAAATTAAAAAGGAATAGTACACGAGCATATCTCAGTAATTTTAGTTGTAAGAAAAAAGGAATGGGTGGTCCGTGCGGTGGTCGGAAAGTTTTTAAATACTGTTAAGCCATTGGGCTCGAAGAGGAGTTTGGGTTATGGCTATGAGTTGATAGAGACATTGAGGTAAGCTGTTCTTTTCTTCTCCGTGCCCTTTTCGTGGGTGTTGAAACTGTTTTCTCTGGTGGAAAGGGATGGTTGTGGTGAGATGGCTAGATAAAATGTGAATTTCTTTAGTGAACCATTTGACTATGCTGTTGGGATGGAGAGTAGATGCACGAGTTGAACTTTTTTTTTCTTGAGCAAATTCAAAGCGGCGGTCCGTTCAATTTTCTCCTTTTCTCTGTTAACCCCTTCAATTCCTTCCTCTGGTGCTCCTCAATTGTATTTTATCACTTCTCTTAACTCGTCTTCATTCAACCATTGAATAAAGGATTCAAGACTTCCTCTGATCCTTGGCCAAGATACGGAGAACACTCTTTCTCCTCACATTATGCATGAGTTTATAGAGGCTTGTACAATTCCGATTGCTTATTTCATCTCATTCCTTTCTCAAGTAGAAAGAAAAGGGATGTATTTTATTTTACTTTACATTTTTATTCCGCCTGATCCATCTGGGATGTCACTCCGGACCAAGTTTCCTCCATCTCCTTTGTGACTTGGGGCTGAAAGGAACAATTTACACCATTGGAACAGTCATGCCGACGAATTCCGGGTTCTTTGTTCACATTTTGGTTATATGGCATGAAATTTGCTTCTCATAAAAATTTTCTTTAATTGAAGCCAACAAAATGCATTGTCGTTTGAATAAAAGTATTTTTAAGGTTTTTATAGCAAGAAATTGCGGTTAAGAAATATGATCGCATTTGGTCTTGGTTGACGCAGGGAACTGGTATAAGGTCCAGCAGTATTAATTAATTAAATTCAACAATTAAAAATGGATTATTTCATCAAGGATTATCATTGAAATGATCCAACCTTTAACCAGCCAGGAGACATTGCCTTGTAACATTTGCATGAGGATTGAACATAAGCACCAATCCATCACTGCAGATGTTTCACGAAGCACATCAACTTTTTACCCCCACCCCTTCTTCAGTTCGATCCCAGCTGGTTTTCAAATAAAATAACTATTTTATGGCTGTTATTAAACTTCGGAGCTACTCTTCACAGCTTGTAGGGAAATAGCGGATTTTATGACTTTCCTCAGTTTTGCTCAGATTACTTTAGCCAAATTGAAATTTGTGTGTTTTCTTACTGGGTTCAGTTTGCAGCAAATTTTTACTAATATGTGACCAAATTAAGATTAGTACCATCATTACTTGCTATTTTCTTACAAAACAATGTGCACTTCTTACTTCTTTATCAGTAACAAGAATTATTAGATGAAAGTAAGATAAAAAGCGGAGGTAATAGATAACTGAGTATTATTTACGTAGTAGGATCCTGACTTTGCAACCTCGGCTCCACAGGATTCTGAATGCAAGGAAATCTTTCCTAATTACAAGATTACGGAGCCCCAGGACTTTCTGTTGTCTCAAGAGCACTGGAATTAGTTTTGACATTCAAAACAAAGCCTTCCAAATTGTCAACCATGCTCTGTTGTTTCGACTGACAACTGATATGTTTATGGATCCGGATTCTGTATAATTAAACATCTTCTAATTGCCATACAAAGACAAACATGGATGTGCCTGAATCCGTACATAGGCACGCTCACATTTTCCAAAATATCTCCATTTACATTTTTACAAATAATGAGGGACCCAAGATCGACTGCGACGTGAATCCTAACTTGATGTAATTTAAATTGCTTGGGACCAAATAAAAGAGGAGGATTCTGATTCTATTATTTTCCCTTCCAAGTCGTGAGCTTTTCCTATTGGATCAAATTTAAATTGAAAAACATTGTGGGCCGTGATTCCTCTTCTCGCCTACATTTTCCCCCTACGAATTATTACAGACATAAAGTGACGCTTACGGGATTTCCCTACAAACTCGTTATTTCTTCCAAGGATAACAAAACCCTCTTTTATTCTCTTCCTTCCCTCAGAATCACGTACTCATTATTAAAGTTTCCTCTCACAAAAATTGTACTACGGAAATATCAAAGAGTCTTTATTTCAAGCTTTTGGAAAAACTTGATCTTGCTCGGAATACTTCAACCCATGCCTCACACGGCGAATATCATATAATTTTGAAATCTTATTCTTTTCTTTATTTTAATGTACTATAAAAAACAATACACCTATACAATTTATGGTGGATAAATATGAGATACTTTTAGCAACAGGTTGGATACGTACGTACGTACGTACTTAACTCGTCTGATGAAAAACGGAAGGAAGGAGTAATTCTCCGATTTGAAAAAGTCTTGTATCAAAATCCATTGTGTGGCTGGACAGAGGATGAGGTTTTCAAGAGGCAAACAAAACGAAGGTCCTTCGAATCTGTGTGTGTGACAAGACCGCCCGACCCGCCCGAACTCCTCCATCTTCAATCCAGCTCACCTCCCACTCCAAAGATACACGTATTATATTTGACACCTTATTTGATCTCACTCAATCCAAACCTTGGAAACAGCAAATACTGTAAGGGGGAAACAACCTGAGCAGGTGGACAGGTAAACTCCCTTTACCTGCCTGTCAATATGTCAAATACGAGTCGGGGAAAAGAACAAAATTCCAAGCTATGTATATCATTTATTGCCCATGACAGACATTATGCAAAGAAATGGCAAAGTGACACGGTGAAATACAGAGAGCTGTCGGATTTGTTCCACCCTTCATAAATCAGGGGGGAGAAAGTCAGAGAGAAAGAAATAGATACGTTTCGGATTGACGGAACAGATGAAATCCATGTAAAGTTTTATTACATACGCAAATCCATTTCAACCACTTTTTTTCCCTTATTGCAGAGAACCATGCAGGGGGACGGGGTTTTTCGCCGACCGCACCGCACCGCCTGCCAGCATGCAATATAATAACGGCTCCCGAAGCTGGCGAACTTGATTTATTTGACTTGGGAGAGAAAAGGGAGGGAGGGGTGGAATTTTTTTTGTTGGGAAATGCCAGGATCCATCCGATGGGGGGGAATCTAATATCATTCCAGATATTTGATTTGTCTCTTCTCCTCCTGTTGAGTAAATTTTATGGGATCAGTGACTTAATGTGATCTATGTGTGTCATCCTAAGGCTCTGTGTCTTCAATCCAATTGCCAAATTCATCATGCCTTCCCGTGTTTCCCCTGTGGTTGGGCTGAAGCCGAACTCCCCGCCACCCCCTTTCAAAGTGAAAGCTTAAACCTTTGCTTGCTTTAGCTGACATTATAAATGTATGGGCTGAATCAAATAAAAGTTCCCCTCGCGTGTACAACTCCCATATCCCATGAGAAGAGATGAGGATCGCTTTTCCTTGATCCAACTTTGATTTCCTTATGCATATTTCTCATGTTGAAAAGGAAATGGAATGCGACCGACCCACCTCCGCCTCGGCTCATGTTTCAAATTCTAACCGCACCGCTAAAAGCATTGGACAAAGTTTAAAATAATACGCTACTCTTTTTATTTTTAATTCTCTTGCGTGTGGGCTGGGCAGCAGGTACTGTACAGTTTGAGTTTGAGTATATTTTTTTTTGCAACACGGGAGAGTTGAGTTAGGTCGTCGCTCTGTTTCCAAACTTGCATGCATGTTTCTCAATGTTTACCTTTTGAGATGAGAATGGGAGAGAAGTTAAATTGGAAGGGAACTTATTCCTAGTCCAACAGTAGACGACTCCTCTCCTTGTGCAAACAATTAATATTAATAAGACAAGTTTTCACTCACCCTTCCAAGAAGTTGGCTTCCACAAGGTATATATATGCTCCTCATCACAACAAGCCAAGAAAGTTGGGAGAATAAGATGTTGACTAATGCTGAGGAGAAGTTGATGAGGCGGACGAAGGAATGGAGTTAATGAAAGTCGGATATGATGTAAATCAACTTCCATTAGCCGTCGCCATCTGTTTTCATATTTCTTTTCAAATTCAAGTTTTCCTTGGGATTTATGTTTACGTACGGATTTTGTGATGAGTCCCAAGCATATCAAAATGTCTTCCTCCATAAGACCATGCATGCAACCACCAACAAGATTAATTTGAAAAGAAGAGACAAGACGAGGAAGGAAAAGGGTGGGAGTATTGAAATTAGAGGAACATACATTACGTACGTAAATGAAACTTAAGACTTTCCCCTGTCGAGGCGGAGTAAAGTTAGGGAGTTTCCCTTCAAATTTGTGAAAAGGACAACTATTTAAGTCCACTTGTTCAAAGGAGGAGATAAAGAGGCTTTTCTACTTTGGTCGGGGTATCATGGGGCTTGAGCTCATTTTGGTTGCCTCCACGTGTGAATTGGCTGTAAACACCGGGAAATCACTACCCAGGAAAGTTGAGTCAGTGGGGTTGTTGGCGGAGGAAGGAGTGCTAATTCGGTGGATATATGAAAGCCTCAACTCCCATTATACATATACATATTATATGAGGTGCTTTATGAAGCTCAGCTTACATCTGCCTTTTCTTCATTATTAATCACATCCTTTGAGATTTCCTTGGCTCTTCCATTAGGTCCGTCCTCCCTCCTCCGTCATCCCAAAGTCTCCTGTGAATTCTCCTCCATTTGCAAAAGCTCAACATATCCCAATATCCCCTCAGAGAACTGGCAGTGCTTTTCCTTTGACAAGGCATGTCCTTTTTGAGAATTCCTCCCTCACCTACCCTCCCAGCCTCTACTCTGAATACGTAATGGATCCCCGCTCTCTCCATTTGTATATCCTTACTTATGGACACGTTTATGTAGAGCATTTCCCTCCCACGTCCATACACATGCATGGATGTCCTTTGGGTTTCCAGTGGGATCAAAGGAGCCCCTAACCCAATGAGAATGAAAAAGAAAGCAAAGAAAGAATCACTGGAGCAGAGCACTACGAGTACGACTACTTCAATCCACAACTTGAATAATGCATCCATTCTCTCTCATATATCCTTTTCCATGGAAGGATACAACTTAAAAACAAGGTTTTCCACCCGGGAATTACACCACCGACATCAAATCCATGAAATGTTTTCCATGTACAGATTTAAACTTTAATTCTCTCATATATCCTTTTTCATGGAAGGATACAACTTAAAAACAAGGTTTTCCACCCGGGAATTACACCACCGACATCAAATCCATGAAATGTTTTCCATGTACAGATTTAAACTTTAAAAAGGAAAATCCCTCAAAAAATCGAGGAATTCCGGAAAAGTGTAGACATTGTAATTACGTCACTTCCATTTCTGGGTGGAGTACGTACATTCTGGTATATCACGTAGTTTATTACCTTAAATTTTACATGTTGTGGGTAATGGGGAATGGAGGGCTATGGAATGGGACATTCAACGTGTATTTTACGAGGATCATAAGATTTGAATTTGGGCTATTTACAGGGGGGGAAGAGTGATTGGTGGAGGGGGGAACAGGGATTCTTACCAAGGAAGACGACGAGGGTTTATGGAGAGGAAGAAGAAAGTAAGGTACGGCGATAAGGAGGTGTGACAAGAGGAGTGGATGAAAAGTTCAACGTTATGCAAATGAGCGTGAGTGAATATAACATGTTGTTCACTGGAAACACTTTTCCTTTCGTTTTTTTCCCAAAGCCCGGGGGGCACGCTTTACGTACTTCTCTACCATTTCCTTTTCCTACATGCTTTTTCCAACCACACAACCTCAACTTCTTCCCTTCCGTTGGGGAGGGTGGGAGCAGATGAATTTCAAACTCAGTCAACCCGTCAGCCAAGTGTTTTCTCAGGCGCTGGATCCGTGGAACCATAACAATGGAGGATTTTGACCCCTTCTGAATGTATGTAGATCTTCTCTTCAAACTGGCCAAAGGCTTTTTTCAACTAAATTGAAAGGGAAGAAAATTAGAGACCCTTTTTTGCGAACTGTGCATGTGGGTAAAAGTCTGGGAACTGGGAGGCTGGGAATCCCCCCTTTGGCTGTCGAATGTATTGCAAGTCGGACCACCGCTTTACATCCTTTGTAATAGTATGTCGATATGTTTAAAATTGTGTTATTATTATTTAAAATACAAAATATTTTACAAAAGAAATAATAACAAAACCTCGTTGTCTACAGATCTACGGTGTTGAAGCAGTTGGACAATTCTTTCAAAATTAGATGCTACAAAAAACTAAGCCATTCTGAAAAATTATGTCAATAATGTCATTGAGTAAAACGAACGGCACATATGAGCTTTATGTATGCTCCCATTTAAGGACAACCTGGCCTTATCCAATTTTGAATGAAAATCCTTACACATGCCCAAGCCATCATAACTCACTCCTACGTCATCCAATCCATTTAAAATTTTGCAACCACCCGTAAAACCCCACTAATTTCCCCCAAACACCCTCAGCGAGGTCAAATGAGCTTGTAATTGCTTGAGTTCAGTGACACAGCTCCGCCTCCTGCATACAAATCGGTTACTTTCCCAGGATTTACTTTTAAGTTGGTTCCTTTGCGTGGGATGGACTTTGGTCCTCACACCTAGTAGTCCTTCTCCTCCTCCTCCCTCCTTGATATCTTAAGATGAAGACAATGAAGTGTCTCCTAGGCCAGGCCGTCTGGTCCTCCAAAGTTGAAGTTAGTTGGAAATCAGAGTCACGTTGTGACGTGCCACACCGTACCGTTGAGGGGGGGGGGGGGAGAGAAAACCCAGCAAAATAATCTTTTCATATCTGTCGAAAATGAATGAGTCCTTGGGGACATTGGCTGCTCTACTCTGCTCTGGTCGTGGTGTCTTCCAAGCATTTTTTTTGGTTTCCGTCCTTCCACGACCACAACTTACCAGGTCGGATTTTCACGTACGTCCATGGTCCATGAGGTGGAGGAGAAAATCTTGTGTAAGAAACTCGTCGTTTCTCCATCCTTTTTGGTTGTGGATGGTTGGAAAGGGCCCTCCAGCACTTTCCTCTCTTCAGTTTCAACTTGAGGATGTCATCAACTCTGCCCATGTGACATATTGCCCTCCCGGGACCCTGTCCTTTCTCCATCTCAAAATGAGCTTCAAATTTTTCCCCCTTCTCTCCTCCTTCTCCGACGCCAAGTAATTTGACTTTCCCTTATCTGCGGAATGGGGGTGGCCGTGGTGTGGTGTGGTGTGGCGTACGTTGCATGGCATTTCCCATTGTGTCCTGTGAGCAGGGGCTCCCGTCCAACATTTGAATAGCTGGATCAGGCGATTCATCTCAACGACCAAATATTTCATCGCGATTTTATTACTTTGTTTCATTGCATCGCATGAAATGCCATTGGATTTGGATCGGAGGGGGAAACGAAACCAAAGGGTGGCTGTATGTATTATACATACGTAGTTTTAGCGAGAGTGAGGTTTTTTTGCGGCCGGCGAACGATACAGGAAACCTATTATCAAAATATTTCCTGGCAACCCATGCACACATGGCAACTTTCATTTTATGAAAATCCAAAAAGCCTGTATTTAACTTCCTTTATTGGATTCGGGGCGAGAGGACGGAGTGTGTTATTTTTGGATTGACTTCCTGTAATATAACCACAAAAGCCATTTCATTTACTCCATAAGCTACTCCTATCATTCCGACCAACAAAATAAAACTGCCTGGTCACCGATCCGATCCCCGTGCGGGGTTGGCTCAGAGTCATTCCCAACAAACAACGCTTGACTTTTATCCGGAGGATTCATAAATGTTTGTGGAGTTGAGGGTCGCGGACGGAACTGTACGGAAACTCGGAGTGAGTCGTGTCGCGCGTAATGGTTATGAGGGGCTCTGTGTGATATGATTATTATTATGAAGTCTATATTTTCACACGTCCATTGTGTGGATATCAAATCTTTCCATCAACTAAGGCTACGCGGTATTTTACGTGAATTGTGACAAAACATGGAATTCCCTTTACAAACGTTCCTCCCTTTTTAGTTTGTCATTTTGTTTGTGTGTACCTTGCCCCTTTTCACCCGGGCAGTTTAATATACACGGGGATTGACAACCCAGGGCTCCCGCGGCCGGAACTCCTAATTCCCTGTCACTTCAAGTCTGTCTGTCAATCACAAACTGTCCGCGGGAAGAGGTTGGCAGACCAAGATTAACATTTCCAACACGAAATGCCACTCAGGGATGGGGAGTGGTTGCCTTAAGTCCACGTCATCGGTAGATAAACGTAGGACTGACTATAAGGTAGAGGTAAATGGGAAGGAAGAGCAAAGTTTAAGCCTTTTGCTTGTAATAAGTTTTGTGAAGGCTTTCCCCAATCCCAACTGACTGTTGCCTGTCGACAGGCGAGGAGTGCCTTAATTCAAGAAATCCACCCGTCATTCCATTTCCCCAGTTGGATTTGGATTTGGTGAATTAACAGGGGAGTATTCACACTACACTTACGTGTTGCTTGGTAAATTCCTAAATGCATTAATATTATGATTTGGTTAATACTCACTTTAAATACATACATGAGTTTTTTCCCCATTGTATTATTAAAAGGTGATTGGATTGTAGTCGTAGTAGTAGTAGTAAAATTAATTGCTAATTATGACCAAACCACACGGCAAATGTATAAATGTAATCCATCTATGCATGACTGGTTGACTTGACAGATATTAAAAACCTGACACGGAGGAGATCCTTTCCTCCACAATTGAAAATGATTAGCTTTGGATTTGCATGTAGATTTGAGTGCAATACAAGATCGACTAGAAGTTTGCATGTCAATCTCCATTCGTTTGGGTTGGATGGATGTATATGTGAGATTGGTGCATGTTCTCCAGGATATGGACACGACTAACTGGGTGGGGACTGGACAAATAATTCCTTGCACCTAATCCCACAACTTGTACGTACAACTATACCTACAAAATTGCTCACAGCTTTGTTTGGTTTCGACAACGGACTTTGCAATGTCTTGCTGTAATTAAGCCATGCCATACCCCTTACCCATGGCCACGACTCCCATCCACTTTACGTGGAGGAAAAAGAAAAGTTTAAACTTTGTTTGTATTAAGGGGCCGGGGAGAGTTTTACGGGAATTTTAAATTCACACTCATGAATATTTCTGGATTTTATGAATCAGGTGGAGCACAGAGGAGCCACCGTACGCGTACAGCTATGAACAATTTTATACGCGGTAAGTGCTTTTGCAAACTTTTCCTCCCCACCCGCTCCAAATTTCTCTCTGTCCGTCCATCTGAAAACCTAAATTAGTTTGAACAAGTTTTTGCACTTCACTTTTTCTCTTGACGCTGGGCTTCCTCGCGTCGATTTGGGCGGGAATGTTTAAACTCTGATGTATTTCCGGAGTATCGTGTGTAGCTTTTTTACCCATCATTTTCCCTTACACATATTTTTCTCAAAGGATTATGAAATTTGGATCAGCACAACCATTGCAAGCCAAAGCCGCGGCACGGCACGACACGGCAGGGCATGGCGAAGAATAGAGGAATTCAATGCTCGGGAATGCAAAAAAAAATAAGTATTATTCATCACAATTATTTTTTGAGCGCCACGCTTATGCAAATGCTTATTTCGTAACTGGAATCGTATTTTTCATATTTCTAATTCCCGTGCATGAACAATGTATGATGTAAGTTCTCTTTGAAATATTTTATGAATTCATAGGGAATAACACAGCCCACCTGTCCCCCCAACCTCACAAAATGCTTCAGTTTCTCCTAATTGACTTGCAAATACGGAGGGTGACTCAAAAGCCATTCAAAGAGTGATAATGGGGAGCAAAATCAATACAAACTTTTCCGTCGTTGTCGCCGTCGTCGTCGCAGTAGGAAATCCACGCTGAACGTCGAACCAACCCTAGACCCTCCAGCCCCAGTTTTAGCATATGATTAAATAAATGGGTTTTGGGAGCCCGAAAATAGCCATTGTGTGCTCAATTGATTTTAGTCCTCGTAAATATTGACACCTTTTCCCTCGTCCGTCCGTCGCAACTCCTTTTCCTGCCCTACCCGACCTGTCCTCCAAAAACCCGTCGTCGCTCCAGGGAACGGAAACGCGTTGAGCATGAATTTGCGGTCCATTTAATGATGCCTAGTGAAAAGGTAATGGATGATCCGGAGGCTCCTGTCTCCAAGTATGACATGATTGAATGGATCCATATGTACGTGTAGAATGCCAAATGCCAATTCCTTGGGTTCGGGGTCACTTCCTATTTACACCTTTCTCTTCAGGTACGTACGTATTTCCATTCATTGAAGGCACCCAAAATCTGAGAGAGGCCCTTCCATGGTTATACATGGGAAAAGGAGGTTTTAACATTAGTGAGAAAATGAATGTCTCCAGAGCTCCATTAACCATTTCCCATTAACATAGCCACACTTACTTTCCTTTCCCCAGCCGTGCTATCCCTTTCCTTTCTCCAACACAACACAACAGAGGAATGGGTCCGAATTGGAAAATAGACAAAGTTTCCATTTGTCAAAATGAGTGGGGAAAAGGGCAAATCCACTGGGGACGGTACGGTGAGAGCCAAATACTCACCTTTGCCAAAAACCCCCACTTTCCTTAATGCAAATATGAAACATTAATGGGAGCGGAGTTTATAATTCACACATCCATGGGAAAAGGGGGTTGGACTTCCCAGTGGATTGGATTTACATTTAGATTTGTGAAAGCGGGGCGATTGTACGTGTACGTACACACAACACACGTGGATGAATACATATAGTATTCCTAGAAAACGGGAGTTGGTGCGGATTCCACCAAACAAAAGCGGGGAAAAGGCCGCCCGCAAAATAAACTTTTCCATGGATATTATGGAAGTTTCGTTCAGTACATTTGATTGTGGGACGGAATGATCTTTCGGTGGGTGATTCCATTGAGGCCTAGCCCCACAAAATTTATCTGGGAAGGAGATTTTGAATGCTGGCTTGGATTATTATGCACGCCTTGCTTGCTTACTGGATGTACTTTTGACTTTTGTAAGTTCGCGCGCCCGTACGCCCCACCCGCACCGCGTCCCTTGGATTTCCCTTCATTTGGCAAGCGGAGCGGCAATGAAAAGTAAATTCCGTTCAATTCATGGGGAATTGGAGGGAGGGGAGAATTGACTGTGGGATTTTGGATGAATGGATTCACGGAGAGATGGGAATTTCTGGGGAGGGGAAAAGACGGCATGTGTGTCATTAAGGGAGAAGGAAAAGTGTCAAGTGCCAAATCGTGTTCCCAGTCACACCCTCAGAATTCGTGGGGGGGGGGGGGAAGGAAACTGGGGGACATTTGTATTCACGAAGCCGCTGAATATTATATGAGTCTTTTCGACCCGAACCGGTCACACGGCGGTCAGAGTGGTAAAAGCAACAACTTGACTCAATCCCGTCCTCCTGTTTGATATTTATAAATGGCTTTTCATGGGGTAACCCTTCCAGTCGCATTTGGTAATGAGCCTCGACCGAAATATGGGATGACGCGACGGGAGCGTCAGGTTCTGCTTGTAGGAGCATTACTTAATTATTTGGATGTATTTATTACGTACGTACGGTTTGGAGAGTGTAATGTAATGTAATGATAGGAGGACTTGAATGGACCTTGGAAATGTAGAAATATTTTGTACTGGTTGAGGGAAGATCGTAAATGGAAACTCTTCGTCGTCGTCGTCGTCGGCGTCTAATTTGAAGGGAGGCGAGTGACGGGGGACGAGGGAAAATGGTGGAGGGAATGAGTTTTTAGGAGACATCCGACCTCCCGTTCCGTATGTGTTTAATTAAAGGGAGAGAAAGGACGGATATTTATTGTTCCAACCCATTCTTCTGGACTTGAATGGAGGGAAGAGTAATTTCCAAAGGCTCCCTTTTAATGTATGTGTCCGACTGTTAACAGGGATCCGTTCAATAGGGATGGTCATGGGATGCTGCAAGCAATCCCCGAAA
Organism: Orthonychiurus folsomi; assembly: GCA_036851895.1. Classification (NCBI taxonomy): domain Eukaryota; kingdom Metazoa; phylum Arthropoda; class Collembola; order Poduromorpha; family Onychiuridae; genus Orthonychiurus; species Orthonychiurus folsomi. The sequence goes on along the minus strand of JAAXYW010000007.1, from coordinate 106,604 downwards.
ACCAAAATCTTCCCATCCAAAACCCAAAGTGTCCGGTCGTCGTCCCTCGGATCCTCCGCCAAGGACTAATTCCTGTCACACCCACAGAATTGCCTCCACCAATTCCAAGTTAATATTACTTCCCATTGTAATTTATTTTGTGGCAGGGAAATGGAATGACACCACATGGCCGGTCAGTTGTCCAGGCCAGGCCAGGAAAAACTTACCCAATACGAAATACAGTCAATTCCCCCCCTCGTCACTGCCAAATACGAATTTAAGCTGAAGGAAAATTTACCACTTGCTGTGAGTCGGAAAAGTTTGCAATTCCCTTGCATGGACGGCACGTCCATTTGTAGTTTAAATCCTTTTAATTAAATTCCCCTCACATCAGGCGGTTGGGAATGTGCATAATAAATACGTGTTTAGATTGTCTCATACATCTGGGCACATCACTCAAGCCCAGGATAGGACAGGATAAATAGGCCTTGCCTTAGTCTTGTCTTGGCTCGGGTCGGATGACTGGAAAGGAAGAGGTTATATTTCCAAAACTAATTCGTTGGATGGCAAAAAAAAGTATTTTGTCTTGTCTTTTTTTCTCTTCGTGTCTCCTTAGCGTTATTGCATCTGTCACAAGTCCCGGACCCTTCCACTACCTACGTCCCTTCCACAATCCCGAGGATTTCCCTTTTTATTTTTCCACATCTCGCCTGGCTGTGCCGTGCCAGTCCTTACACCCGCCGTGGATGTCTAGTCACATTTCACTCATTTTTCTAGCTGACGCTGTCCATCCATCAGACGAAGACTTTCCCTTCTGGAAAAGGAACTACGGAGTGGAGTAGTAGTCCCCCTCTTCATTTCCACGTCAACTTTTTATCTCTACATAATATTGTCCCTCATCTCAGTCCTTGTCATTTGTTCCTTTCCCTTGCATATTGAATTTCAAACTTGGCGGGCGTACAAATACAAATCCCTTTAGGAGCTCAGCTCAACTTGCCCCCATGACAAACAACACGGGATTTTATTTTTTAAAGTTGTGTCTGTTTAATGTCCATTTTTTTGAATGGATGGAGTTTTCAAGTGCGGAAGGAAGGCGGAGCATTTCTTGCTTTAGAGCATGCATGGCGCGTGGTTCAAAAACAACTTTGGCATGAAACCGGATCCTTTTTTTGACTGACTGACTCCTTGGGGCATAAATAATGTTTGTGAAGGGACAAACAAGAGTGAGTCCGTAGTACATGAGTTGGTTGGGTTGTCTTTTCCCCCCGTGGAAATCCGAGCTTTGTCCATCCATCCACCTGATAACAAACCGCCATGTTGTAGTACAGAGTCAAAGCCGCTTTTCAACCTGACATATATAAGTCATGCCGTGAGGTTAACAAACCTAAGAACAACAAAGGAAAAGCTATGATTAAATAAGAACTCGGCGAGTGAACCAATCTCTTTACATTTCCCATCCTCAGGCGAAACTCCATCATCTTCTTTACCCAACTCAATTTTGAGGTCCAACCCAATTCCAACCCACTTGCCTCTGTCATGCCTCCTTTGCCGACCAAGCGCCGCCGCCACGGCTCATCCAGTTTTCTAGTCGTCATCTTCTGGGCTGAGGCAGATGAGAAGGAAAATCCTTAGCCCTTAAGATATAAGTGTCCTCCTCATCAAAGGAGGGAAATTACTTTGCATAATAATTATTTTTTTTCCAAGAGCCCTTTACTCCAGACAAGTACAAAGTTCTACGGAAATTAAATTTCGAATTAAAATTGAGTTTATTCTGTTTGGATTAAAAAATAATTCCGGAACTCGACAGTTCCCTAGGGGGTGTTGTTCATATCCGACTGGCTGAAGGCGAAGGGGAAGAAATTGTGATATGGGTGAGATATGTACATAACATGTGATTCAATTCAAGGAGAGACACGTTCGTATTGACTCAAATTATTAGAATCCATTGAGTTGCTCAACTCTGGGAAGAAAAGATGATGTTTACTTTCACTTGCCATAATTTCATCTCCTTCCCATTTGATTCCCTCACTTCGCTCCTTCCATGTGCACTACAGGAGCAAAAAGTCGTCATTCAAATCAATCCGATCTTGTAATTTATAAGGAAGTCGGAGTCCCGGAATTTATTTCATCTCACGCCACGCCGTCCTGGATTGATGGGGGCTGCTGCTATGCTGAGCTGCAGTCTTCGTCACATCAAATCATCTCAATTTCCCAGCAGAGTGGATGCAGTGCAGTTCTGAAATACTGTGAAATATTCAAAACTAGACTAGACTGACTTTTTTCAAGAAAAGAATTCCTTGCTCTGTTATCTCCTTCAAACATTAAGGAATTCCATAGAGATAAAGTGCATGGAGCCAGTAATTGCTCAAAGGTCTCGTTCCTTTGGCCCTCACATTAAACTTTTGTGATCCTTCACAGAAGGGTTAAGCTGTAATTTGATTAGACTTTACAAAAAAAAATTGAGCCTTTCCTTTTTCCGCACGTTTATAGAGGAGGCTCACTTGGTGGTTTGTAAGTGTGGTTGTACGGTAGGGTACGTGTCCGTAGTTATATTGAAATGATGAGGTGGGGAATTTCTCAAATGTGGTGATGACTCCAGCCAGTTTCGTTGTAAAGGTCGCGTAGCAACCCCCGCCTTTAGATGAGGAGCTAGCTCCTTCCCGCCGCAATGCAATGCACATCATTGGCCATTAGAGTGGATGAAGAAAGTCCCTCTTTCGTGATTATCACGGCCACAAAATGATACCCGCTGGGAATCTATCTCCGTTCGTATCTTGGATTCAACGTAACCTCAATCCAAGCCAGACCATGGTTTAGTATCACATTAACACCATCAAACCACCCGAACTTGTTTCTTGAGCTCCGTGTCCTCTTTTTGTTGGATGATTTGATGACATGACGTGACGTGACCCACGTCCTCAGATCCTAAAACAAATTTCCACGTAAAATTTGTTTTATTTTTCTTCTCCGAATTAGATTGGAAAGGAAAGTGACCAAAAGACATAAATGCAAGGGAACGAGACGAACTTTGGGTGAGAAATCCCATCCCACTTGAACCCATGGGGAAAGGAAAAATATATTGATGGGATGGCGGGAAAAGGAAAAGACAGACTAGACATCAAAGTTTGGGGGACGACGACTAACCACCACATAAAGTTTCTCTTCATGAAAAGATAAAGGGTGGAGATAGGACGGGGAGGGCTCGGAGCATTTGCCCTTACGATCCAAGTACCCCGCCACCCGGGACTAAGAAGGGAGATCCTTAAATGTGTGAACCATTGGCTGACATGGCATGGCGGTGCGGTGACTGTGACCAAGGAATAAGTTCTTAAGGAGGGAAGTGGGTTAGAGGAGATGGGGGGAAAAGAAGGGAAGAAAGATAACAAGATGACAGAGTCAGAAATTTCACCCATATTTTTGCAACCAATTCCCTCTTATCTTTTGAGTTTGTCGACTCCAAGGGGAAGGAGGACCATTTTCGCGGCGATTGTATGAAATAATCGCGTCGAGGGAAATAAAAGGACTTGGGTTGATGGGATAAAAAGAGAAAACATTTGTAAATGACGATCCGTTTGACTGGGACGACCGACGCGGGTACTTGGGTCCTTTCAAGATGAAATTAATATGATTTGATCCATGGTTCTGAGCATGACATGGCAGAATGCATACAATTCTGTTCTGTGGGTTGTGCTGGGTTGCAGGAATAAGACAAAGGGAGGATTTTTTTTATCATTCATATCCAAGGCATAAGTAATCGCGCACTGTCAGCAAAGATTACCTTAATCATAGGATTGGATGGGAGCTATATTATTATCACTTCACAAATCCCAGTTCTCGAAAGTAATGTTTATTTTGCAAAACGCACACTTTCTTGAGAAAGAGGACTGGAAGGAGTGTTCTCTGAGGGTGGGTTTCAACGGACGGAGTAATCCTCCAGGATGAGCAAACTTCAGCAATTATTTGAGTTTGGCCCTCATTAAGCATTCTCACTCCTCACTTGTACAAAAGTCCTAATGAAGCCAATTACACTTTTTAGTATTCCGAGGGAGTTGAGTAAATAATGATGTGTGTTCACTACTCTAAGATTTGTTTATTCTCACAAGATCATGTTCCCCCGAAACATTATTATTCCTATTCCTTCGACTTCCTTATAATTTAAATGGGAATGCCTTGCCATGCCGAAAGCACAACTTTATTTGCATAAATCCGAACCATGACAGCCAACGCCGTGCTGGTCTGCCTTCGGATTGGTTCAATTAAACTAAATCCTTCCAAATTAGAAAGCCATACGTCGCAGGCAAAATTCTTCAAGGAATTATGGGGGGCATAAAACATTTTATATCTCCACCAAAGCACCGTGCAGCTGTGGCCCTTGGATTTTAAAGGGGAGGAGGAGCATAGAGACTGAGACGGGAACAATGGATTGAAGGCTGGGACTGAGCCCTATTGTCAATAAAAGAGGAAAAGGACAAAGGCCAAGGAAGCTATAGAGAGGGGTACGTAATATAGGTATTTTGGGTAATGAGTTCCCAGCAAATTTCATCCTAAAGTCCTTCGCCTTAAATCAGTGAAATACGTCGAAAAGGCGGAGCACTTCCCACGCCTCTTTTATCCCATGTTACTTTCATCCCATTAAAAAGACGTTAATTTTCTTTTTTCCACTTTCTCTTCCGCCTCCATCCCACGTTTCGCCTATTCATCCAAGCACAGCACAAAATGCACAACCCATGACCGACCCCTGCGTACATACATACAAAACTTCATTCCTAAATTTCACTTTTCCTTATTCTTCTCTCACTTGGCTTCCCTTAATGACTCAATACCAAAGGCCCAACAGGAAGGGAAACAGCAGCCAAGGGCTGCTGGTGGAAGGGAGGAAACGTGGAGAAAATCTTTTCCATTGCAAAAAGTCACAAAGGCACGCCTTCCTCAACTTTTCTCTTCTCTTCAGCTTCGGATTTGACTCCCAACCCTTATCTCCGGGCCCAGAGATGTGGAAAAGGTCCTAAATGCGAAATAACTTTGATTTACTTCCTCCCGACTTCTTCACTTGGAGCAATTAGTGTCATATGTTTTTCCTCACAAGGTGGTTTCTTCATATCCATTAAATTTAATGGCAATCCATGCTCCGTCCCACACTTCTCATCCTTGAATGCAGCCAGGCAAGAAAATCGCCAAACCATTTAGTTCAATTCTCCTAATTAGAGCCTAAAGCAATTGAAATTTCATTTTATAGCACTTTAAATTAGTATTCTCACAGTATAATTTCTTAGAATTTTCCTATTTTGAGATTGTGTAAGATTTTCAAAATTACTTTTAGCAAAATACAATTATTTGTGTATTTATATTTGATTTGTGATAGGATTTAAACTCACTACTTCACAGGACTTACAAGTTAAATTTAAACAACGCGTAGTTTTACGGGCGTGAAATTAATAGTCGTGTATAAGTTACATGCGCAGAAGACATTTACCCACTTTATTTGTCGCGTCATAACATTTCAAGCATCACATTTCATTTCATTCTTTAAAATACATCACTTTCGAAGTTATAAGGAGCATTTCGGTTCACATGTTTCATATTTTCCATTAATTGAGAAGGTAGGCGATTTACTTTTTCTTTTGAGCAAAGTATTGGGACAATGTGCCATAAAACAATCGAGGGTTCTCCACTTCATAATCGTCCTCAAGTTCAGTTTCAAGTGGAGATGATGAAGCCCATTCGCTATCAATTTCTTTTTCAATTTCGTCTTTCTTGGCTTCCTTCGTTTCTTTCTCAATAGCTGCCGCTGCCACCGAAGTTGCTTTGGAAGTTTTTAATACGATGTCGGAATGTGCAACTTTCAGCATAGAATGCACCTCCAACAATCCCGCACTCATGGATTTGTCCAATGCTTCCTTTGTTTCAACCACACCCGTGAGGTATTTAATAGCGGCAGCAACAGAAGCCTGGGCTTCCACATAAGATCGTTCCAGTTCTTTATTTTCCTTCTCTAGTCTTTTACATTCCTCACTCTTATAGGGAACATCTGAGGCTCTTCGAGATGTTCCAGGTTTAGGATCTGTTTGTGCAGTCTTTTTTCCATAGATTTTGTCCATATGCTCTTCAAACGGGTAAATGTCTTTAAGATATCCATACTTTACTGATGTCTTCTGATTTTCTTTATTAAGACGACGACAACTAGCCTCGGTCTGTTGAAGCTGCTTCTCAAGACGAAGATTAGCCATCATAAATTGACGTGATTTTTTGTTAGCTTCGGAAATTCTTTCATCAAGGGAGGCCTTGCTTTCTTTTATATCCAGGATCTGTTTTTCAAGTGCACGGATGAGTGACGGATGCATTTTTGCTTTTTCAATGCTCAACAGAGACTCCAGCGTAGTCACTCTTGTGTACAAATTTGAAGTTTCACCCTTCAAGCGGAACTGTGCCTGTCGTAATCGCTCGTTTCTCTCGTTCAAAGCCGCAATTTGATAACGGATGCGAGAATTGTCTTCAACATCAGACTCTGAGTCAGATTTTTCCCGTGGAGTCGATGTACATAGTGGAGGGCGAATCTGAATCGTTTGTGTAGAAGAGTTCTCATGTTTACCAGTACCACCACTTCCATATTCTCTTACAAACTTTGTTGCTCCTGTACTATCAGCATCAAATTGAGGGCTTGTTTCAAGCAAAGCACTATACATCATTTCAACTTCGAAAGCATCCTCTGTTCCCAATTGATCAGCAAGCATTTTTCCAATCATTTGAAGAAGCATCTTTACTGTTTCACAGACATCGACAATTTCACGAACATCCCTTGGAGCAAATGGAAGCATTTGTGTTCCTGCATGACTTTCCTCATCCACCATAGTCATACAAAATGTAATCAACTTTGCACAGACCGGCTGAAGAGCTGCAAATTTCTCTCGAACGTGTGCAAACTTTTCCAAGCTGGCTTGCTCATTGTAAAGGGCAGACATTAGATCATCCTGCTTTGCTTTTGCAGCATCACTTTCGTAACGAGAGATGGTGGCGTCCATGTCATCCATTTGCTCCTCAAGATCGGCATTCTCACTTTGCTTCTCCTCCAGCATAATTTTCATGTCATGCACTGCCTTCTTTGCATTCACAATATGGATATCTTTCCGCTCGTTTTGTTTGTCGAGGACTTTCTGCTGCTCTTTAAGAAGGTCAATTTTTTCAGCAGCTTTTTGGTTCTTCTCTTCCCAGTAATCTTTCTCCTTGTTCAACCACTTCATTTTTTCTGTGTGTTCTTCGTATGCCATCTGATGCTTTGACTGTGCAATGCCAACAAGATCTTGTTCGTATGGAAGGTTAATATAGGTATGTAACCCTGAGCGGGTCTCAGCCTCGGCTTTGTGTGCAACTATTTCCTTCTGAAGAACATCAAGCTTCTGTAAGAGAATGTTTTGGGTGTTCTGAGCTTCCTCCTTCTCCTCAAGCTCTTTTTGCAGCAACTTCTCATTGTGCCTAGTGTAATTATTTACTTGATTGATATGACGTTGCATGCGCTCATTTTCCTCACGAAGCTTCGTGAATTCTTTCATCAGTTCCGCCTCAGCTGGAGATGGTCCACTGGGTTTGAAGCCTCTTGCCACATTTGCCGCTGCTCTTTCTTTAAGATCTTTCTCCTCCAAGTAAATTTGCAATTTCAGCTGGAAATTTTCTGCACGGAGCTCCCGAATAGTTTGCCCGACTTCTCGAAAAGTGGGTGGTCGTTTTTTAATTTCCAGGGCGGGGCACCAGTCGCTGCTGGTGCAAGATTCTCCGTCGACGTCGGACGCCGCTTCCATTGCAGCTGCTTCTGCGCCAAGAGGAAGAGAGGAATCAGCCATCGCTTCAAATGTTCACTTCAGAACAGGTCACACTTTTGAGTTAATAATCTGTAGAGTCATAACACAATATTAATATCAGTATCAGACGCTGCTAGCTTGGCGCGACAAACATAGTAGCATAAACTCAGTAAAAGTATTTATTTACACCACAATTCCTTCCAACTTTTGGAAATTTCTTGTTAGGACGCTTTTTTGTAAGCTAAACACATATGTATTATAAATGACAGGGCAGAATAGTTTGTGAAACGAAATCAATTTTTGGCAATGAAAATTTCTGGCAAAGCAAAGATGTCCCACACAAATATGTTTTGTAGCTTTGCCTGCCGGGGTAAACTTGTTTGGATAAACAATTTGTTGGGATTGGAAACGAATTGCTGTATGTTATGCATACATACACACTAGTTTCATTCAATGAACGTAGTACAGGTAAGAATGGAAAGATGTTGGATTAAGTTAATTATTGCACTATTCATGCAATTGCGGGAAATTATGCAGAAGTTGTGAGGATTATCAACTTTAACGACTGTGTAGGATAAAAGAGAGAAAAATATAAGTGACGGGAGTGGGCATCGAACCCACGACCTCGGTTTAGGCCACCGACGCTCTTCAACTGAGCTATCGCGCCACACTTGATATTTTACTCTCTCTTTGCTGCCCTTGTCTCCTCTGGAGAACGAGCTATGGGCTGTGTGGGATGCAGGTGCTACCGCACTGCACGGCTTTACTGCTACCTGTCCCTTACAAGACATAAAATTTAATTGTATTATTAATTGATTAAAATAGCTTCACAGCTTATTTTAATTCTAGTGCTGATTTTAAGTATTTTGGGGCGAAGCGGACTTATATCAATAATGCATTTTGCTTTTCCGGGGAAAGCATTTGAGCAGCTTCTTTGTTGTGAGGGTGAAAATGGGACAAAATTGTAGGCTTCCCCAATCGGCCAAGGAGTACTAGGTAAAAAATATGGGGTCTCCTACTCCACCACTTGCGAAGGCCCCTGCTGTCCTACAACACAGCAGAGGTGCAAGGCACAGTCTCATTCACTACCTCACATTGTTTACTTAAGAATTAGGTTTAGTAAAAACTAAGACTAGGGTCCATCAATTGTACATTGCATTTCTGGGAGTCTTGAAATGACGAAGACTGGTCATCTGTGCTCTAGCTCAAATTTCAGAGTCACAACTTTCTAATAAAAGTCTTAGCAACTAATAAAAATCCTGTGCATTCTTTGATATATAATTGTTCCTGCACCTAGCTTTAATAGACTAAGAGGGTAGTCTTAATGTTTAAAGTTATCATAAATAGACAATTAATTAATAATCTACTTGCTAGATATATTTGCAAGTGGTATATTTTAATATGACTACAAATTTAAGTGTTCTGCTTGTATGTTTGCATGAAAATACTTTGCCTTGTGTCGTCCACTCTTGCCAAAAAATGCAGGAGGATTTTTCTATTTCTATAGGACATTTGCAATACTTAAGGTAAGTACTGAATAATGTATTCACCTGATATTTCCTTATGGTTTCTAGATGCGTTCTTCCTGTGAGTCGAATTCCATCAAATTTCAAACGTGTAACACTGTAGTTTCGTAAATATGTGTATTTTGAGCGGCTATGTGTACTGATATTTATATGCATTGTGTTTGTTTGTTAGTTGATGTGTATTCACACTTGCAGGACAACAAAAATCATTTATTGCTTTCTTAGTTCTGTTAGTTACTGAAAATTTATCAAACCATTTCAATACAATTTGGTCCGTTTATGTCATCAATGTGTATAGAAACAGAAGTTCATTAATAAGTGCAGTGTACATGCGTATTCACGTATATTACCTTAACTGTATGACTAGTTTAGTCCTTATCTAACTGTATTCACGGACTAGTTTAGTCCTTATCTAACTTCGCATGAGTTTCATAAAAATTGCAAAATCCTTTCTTTCTTCCCTAACACTTTCTCTCTGTTTCAGACATGTCCAATAGGAGCACATACAACGTTCGAGCAGTGATTGTATATTTAATTTAATAAATTAAAAATTAACGACCAGAGGACAAGAAGTCAACCCAGACGGACTCTTGGAAGGCATCACACTCTTCGTTCATAGAATACTTTTAGGATTAGGAAAAAAACTAGTCTTAGTTAAATTTTTATATTGGCATAATTCATTTCTTCAAAATCTCATTTGGTTTAGATAATCTAGTATATTCCTTTGGGGTATTATTATTTAGAATACTAATTTAGATGTTTGGAAGCTCGTGTTTTTGTATTAAATCATGTATTTATTAAATAAATCAACCCTTCTGGCCAAGCACTTTACTAAAAGATGGCTTTTTTTAAAAAAAGCCGTACGTCAGGATTTTAGACTTACTGCTGTATTACACAATTGGTGAAGAATGAACGCTACGCCACACTACCTGTTTTTCTTGCATTTGTTTAAGCATTCTTCCCATTTAATTTAATAAAATCGCCAAAATTAACATACTCAGTAATATTGTTGATAAACTTAATAGATATTTACACATACAGATTTTAGATACTTTTGATTCGCCATAGTTTAATATTTTGCTGATATTAGGTCCAATACATTTATTCATTTACTAACTCTGTTGGTTACTTGAAAAAACGCTTATTTTGACAAATTTGACCCACATAAAATGTAACCTATGAGCTCATACGCTTCATTGCGGTGGTATAAAGTAAGCAAGGGCGTAATTAGTAGCATCAGCCTGAGTTGTGCAACATTGTACTTGTACCAGAGCAGTTTCAGTAATACCGAGCAATAACATTAGTGATATAAAGAAAGTTATTATTACCTGAAACTATTCACCGCCGATACAAGTTTCGTGTGCGCTCTAAACTCTTTAACCAAAATTGTTCAAAACTAACCACCCAATGGAACTGTTTTCCAAATGTTCTTATCGTTAGCAGCCACGCATGTGTGTATATGTATATTTAGCATGTTTATTATTTTCGTTGCCAGCCAAACAAATTAGCTGCTGGACTTTTATTTTGATAAGTATTTTAACCGTTTTGTGGCCCTTTACCATAGTGTGCCATAAAAACACAAGATCATCTCATTTCATTGCTACAAATGCGGGTACTTAACTTGCGCATCGTGCAATTAGCTTTGTCTGCAAATTTGTCCACTTTAGCGCAAAATTTGAAGTCCGGGGTTTTCACACACGTACACGCATATACACATGTTTGTAATATTTGCAGTAATGCCAATAATGGTTAATATAGCTCACCTGATTAGTCCTCCTTTTCTTGTTTCCTTGAATAGCCGTGAGTCAATCGAGCTTTTGAAACGCAAATTGCCGAACCCGTCAAAATTGTTTTCGTAAATTGTGACAACCTGTACATACCGGTATTGCGGTACGGGTTATACTTGTTTACTATGTATACTTTTACTGTTGCCATACAAAATAAATTGAACGCTCAGTTGGAAATTAGCATAATGAACTAATAAACCTCAAAACTTTCATCCATGTGTTGTTGAAAATATTAGCATGTAATAAAAGCAATCCTTGAGAAATTCGAGTGTTTCTAATAAGCCGGAGTGAAGTCAATTTTTAAAAAAATTAGAATTTTCAAATTTCTTTTTTATAGGTAAACACAAGTAAACATATTTGAGGATCTACCCAGCATTTAAACAGCGAAGAAAGTAGAGACTTTGATTACATCCGCTAACAACCCAGACTTTCAGGAGGGATAAAAAAGAACATAAAGTATATAAAATATAATCTCGTGGGACTCTGAGTGGAGAAAAACACATTAGCCACATAAAAAATTCTCATTTTGGTGAAAAGTGAGTGGGAGAACGGAACCGACTCCCCCCTTCCTTGTTATTATCGTCCATAGGTGCAGAGTGTTATGTTGCACTCTGACTAAGTTGCACTCCCATTTATTCCTCTTGTAAACTCTTATGGCAGAAGTCAAGAGCTTTATACGTCTCCACATGCGATTTTGCAATCCTACGTCCAATTTTCCCACATGAGTTTACACCACCACCGCAATTGGCAAGTTGCTGTATATGGGGATGTTGACTAAATCTTACTTTCCCATGTCCCCCACGTCAAGTCTCAACCCGACCCACCAACAACCCACACCACAACCCATTACAAACCTAAAATATTGGGGTTGGAAATAAAGTTGCTGCAAGTGGAGGACGTTTGCCTCCGTCCTTTCCCAACTCCAGAGAGTTTTTACTCCCAAAGGGACTCACCCTTAATAAATTTTGGACATTGAGGCGGAGGTGAAATTACCTAGGTCGAAGGATGGTGTGAAACCCTTTCATCTTTTAGCTTATGTACACGACAAGATTTGTTGATCCACGGAGACACACATAGATATACATACATACATCTCTGTCCCCTTATTATTATTACCCCTACTTTTCCTTCGACTGACTCACCTCCAACCCAAAAAACCCACGTGTTTGCCTGCCTTGGCGGGAAAAACGGAGGGGGGAAACGTGATGAAAGATATGAGGATAATTTATCTTGTGGCTGATGGTTATGTGGAGAGCCAAAGCGGTAGGCTGTGTCATCACATCTGCTGACCACTCATAAAATGTCCAATATTACCAAAAATGACTTCATCTCATCCTCTGAAGGTTTCGGTGGGTTGCGTTGCTTGACTGGCTCTTTCCCCCCAATCTTCGGTGAAAAGAGAAAGAACGATCATTTCCTTCCATTCCTTCCCCAGCCACCAGCTTCCTTTCCTCATAAAACGTCGTCCTCCGACCCAAAGCAATATTTCCTACAAAACCCTGGACCGGTGGGTAAGTCGTCGTCACCAACCACGGCCCTCTCCTCCCATTTCATTTCTAATCTAATATTTAATGTGGAAGAAACTTTGTTTCCCCCGGACCAGGAAACTAATGAGTTTTAGCTGTCTACAAACACAATCCCCATTTTCCTTCCTTGTCCCCTCCCAAAACTCCCTAACAAATATTAATACTGTAAAACTCCGAAGCCGTCATGTCGTTGCCGTAATCCTAATTTTGGATTTGACTGTAATTTCAAAACTTTCACCGAATTCACAATTTAAATGAAGTTTCGCCTTTTATTTTTGGAGATAATTCTACCCTGTAAATAATATATACACAATACACACAGTCGAATGTATCCTAGTCGATTGCATAGGGAAAATTACGTGCGTAGCGTGGTTCAATTAATTCCAACAAGTAATTTATTTGAACTCCGGGATTCCTCGACGTACTTTATCCCATAGTAAATGGTAGATGGAAGCCGTGAGAATGGGATCCAAGTCACAACCCCTTAAGCCATAAAGATTTGTTTCAATACTGTCGTCAGTCTTTTCCTGGTCCATTGGATAAAAAACAGAGGTATAAATGTCAGGGAACTGACGTGAAACAAATTGCGAGGGTAAAGAAATCTATGTGTATTCTGGAGTGACTGGAGAAATTACTCAAGATCAGTGAAGTCTTCAGAGTTTATGGGGAGGAAGAGGATTTCCGATACCGTATGTATGTATGTATGTTTAATGCTTAAGCATTCACAGTTAGGGCAAGTGGAGAGGATCGTTTAATACGTATATAAAGGAAGACATCCGTCTAGAACATGTGGGCATCTCATCTGTAATTTTATTTCAAGTTCCTTAGAACATGTGGGATCTGACGCTCTACGTTACGTTACACCCGTAAAAAGACACTCTTCTTTTTTTTGGATGGAAGGGTGTGAGTGAAGAGCAAGTTGATGTTTTGGCATGGGAATGGGAAAGGAATTACAATTGCAAAGACCCACAAAGCGTATTAAAAGTGGGTTTTTTTTTCTGTTTCCGGAAAAAGACACTTTCTTTTCTCGAGAGGATGTGCTCCCGAATTTGCGTGAGGCCTCCCCATTAGACATTCGTGGTACAAAAGTATGGAAGTTGGGATGTTTTCTGCATATGGGCTTCCTGGGAAATCCCAAAGTTCCCCCAAAAAACCCTACCACGACGCACCTCCTCCTCTTGTCCACAATAATTTTATTCCAGGCATTCATACAACAAAACCCGTCCCCTGTTAGCCGTATCCTATCCTACGTTACGTAACATTATGGCTCCTGCAAATTTAAGCGGGGAAAGGGTTGGAGGTAGGTAGGTATGTATTTTACGATTCTCGTTATTCTGAAGTTAGCTTTGGCTTTCTCTCCTGGGTTTGAGTCTCCCCGCGATTGTATTCCAGGCGGCCAGAAGAGAGATTCCCTCCAACTAGTCAGAGTAATGGTGAGCTTTATTGAGCATTTTGAGACAGATGTTTCATTTGAGTCAAGACTTTGAGAGAAATGTTGGGAGGCCCTTCTCCGTTTCCCTGGCTCGGGTTTGAGACGACAGGACATAAATGCAAATTTTCTCCATCCAATATTACATTTTGTGTCACATCACGTTGTCGACTCGAATGACTCCGTGCGGAACACATTTCTGCATAACAGAGTGCCTTGTGCTGATATGTCTTGTGTGTATAATAATGCAATCCAGGGAACACGGGACGGATGGGGACTTGGAATGCATAAAGTCTATTCTTCCGCTTTCCTTCACCCCGAACAACATCCCCCTTGCCTCCAATACCTCCGTCTTGTATCAATGATCTTATTATGGAAACTAATATTGTCTTCAATGATTTACGGATCTAATCTAAATCAAATCCAGTGGAATGGGTTCGCCAAATGCTTCTTTTCTCAGTCAGGTTTTACCATGCAATGTATATGTGCAGCCCAATGTATGTATAAAATATAGAGAAATTCACAAAAACAGTGGCGAAGGCAACAATTATTTTGTTCAAAGACTTGGGAACATTTTCCATGGTCTTTGTGCGTGGAAGGAATTGGCTTGGGATTATGTACACAGGGCACGGGAGATAAACAGAACTGCATACAATTCGGGACAAAAATCAGACGAAGGACGGGGTGTGGAGTAGGGAAATGGAATCGGCTCAAGTCCAGAAATATCAACTTGTAAGTTGTACACAAGGGAAAGTGGAATTTGTTGAGGGATGAAGGAGAAAATTGGAATGGAATACAGTGGAGATGGGGACATGAGAGTTTGGAAGAGGGGAAGGAAGACTGGTTGATCAAAGGCTTTGAGATGGGATAAGGTGTGAATTGGTTGTTGAGTTGGACAAGAGGAGAGAAAGCAGATACCCACTCGGAATGAAATAGGAGTCCACTCACCCATGCCTGGTTATCTTTATGTTATCTGATACAGTCCGACTCTCATTTTGTACCTTCCCTCAATTTGCTTTGGTCAGCTTTAATGACATCAAAGGCTTTGAACCCCAACACAAGTGTCTCACACAATCCCATGATAATTCCACCTATAAAAAGAGAATTCCTCCTCTCCTTTGAGATCGGATAGAATGGCAAAGAGAGTTCTTAAAGATCCACTTCAACTTCTACAGAGTGGCCCAGGGTTGAGTGGGAATCTATTCTAAAGGGTTTCTATTGTAGAAGGAATTGAGCATGGCCCTTTCAATTGTGACTATTTTTGTAAATATGGAATAATACTTTAAACTAAATCAAACTTTAAACTATGTATATCAATTTGAAATAAATAATAATTGAAGCATTTCCGAAGATCGCTCAGTACATTACATGTTTATTATTAAGCAAGCCTTCATCAATATACAACCACAATTATAGGTGATTTATATTCACGAGTGTATAAAATTAATGACTGTAAAGTCTTATAGCAATAGTCTGATAGTATTATAGCAAAGTAATAATATATAAATACCAGCAATACTTTGTAAAGTATTTGATAGCAATAAATTCAAAGTAAGCGGAAATACTCCAAAAAGCATTCAAGAATAAGAAATACAAAATACTTCTCATTTGTCAACTAAAACACAAGGTACAAAATCCAAATCTTTTTCAGTTTGTAAAAACATATACTACATACAAAATATTGTATTTAAAATAAATTTTATACATAGTACATGCCATATAATGTGTATTGGGGATCAAACTTTGTAAGACTTTGGGTGTCATTTCTCCACAACTCAAAATCATGTAACAGGTAACTATAATTAAGAACAAGGAGTCAGTGTAATACAAGGAGTCAGCAATCAAGTTTTGTTAAGCAAAAGGCACTGCGTGTTTAAGACTTGCGAGCAATTGCTAATTTTAATGTCTGACCTGTGAGTGAGGAGAAAATTGTATTTTGAGAAAGCATAACTACGTCAAAAAGTAAAAGTGTTCGAAACTACGTTCAAAATTCGCCAACTAATTTTGTATTTCCAAATTGCAAAATACAAAAAAAAATATTCTAAATACGTATTTTGAAATATATGCAATTCAAATACAAGTATTTTCCCATTCCTATTAAATACATTAATTAGCTAGCCATTGGTAAACTCTTAAATAAAAGTTTCATACTTGAAAATAATGTTACATAATATAGCTGGTCTGTTTTTAAGCGAAATGTTGATTTCCGATTTTATTTATAATAACCGTTACTGAAACGTTATTCTATAAATGTTAAGCTAATTCGCTATCTTTTAAATTATAACTTATTACTTACTATTATTTAATATAGACAGTGTGAACCGTTGATTACAAATTACAAATTTTATTAGTCTCATTTACATGATTGGACCATCAACATTGCAGGATACTTGCAAATCTCACCAAAAAATAGCAGCTACCGTTCTTCCCAAGATGTAGAAATGTATTGCAAGAAAGTCGATCGGACCTAAGATTTAAACAAAGAACATATTACTATTATTAATCCGACATATAATCACATTCAAACTAGAGTAAACTCTAAATGTATTCAAGATGAAATCATGATCAACGAGCTCAATTAAAAATTTTAGGATCACAAATGACAAACCTATTTCTTAGAAGAGCGCCTTCCCTTTTTCTTTCCTTTGCTTTTTGCCGGCGCAGCAGTTGAATTGGCTCCGGCTCCATTTGCCACTAAAATGTCCCTAAACTCCTCCAACTTGTAAAGCGGTATCTTTAAGTACGAGGGGTTTGGGTGTTTAAAAAAATAAAGTAAACTGGTGACGTAGTCACTCTCACATGTTGTATTCAAAATAATGTTTTCCACAAAATCCTTGTAGGATTTCAACTCCTCGAGTACTTTCTTGATTTTCCGTTGCTCTTCTTTTTCACTTGTACGATTGCCGCTACAGCTACTGCAGGGCTCTTGGACAGGGTGGAAAACCTCCACATCATCACTTTCTATTGACTCAAACGAATTAACTAAGTCAACCCAATCACTCGGAAGAAGTGATGACGTGCTAGCAGTTCCAGCACTCGCTCCCTCCTTATTATTCTCCATGATGAAATATCACTGTCCCTTCAAATTGAAATGAAAAGTTTAATATAGTGAGTAAGTAGAAGAAAGGGAGGGATGGTCCGTGGGGATATATACGGTAGTCTCAATCTCAACTAACGCAACACTTTCACGGTGTTTAAAATCAAACCCAACCCGTCATCACCACATGCACATGCCACACATTGGGCGGGTGACGGGTGAGAAGATGGAGCTGCCTTGCTTCCGTATTGTTTAAGGCTTAATTTATCTTTTTAACTATTGTACATTGTACAAACTGACCCAAATAAATGGATTGATTTTTATTCAAAACTGTTTGTATTAATATTTGAGTTTTATTTAATTCCGTCCCTTTTGAACAAAAAACTCCAATACCGGTCACAATTATAACCCCATTACCGTTTAATAATTATGCGATTGAAGTTAAGCAGTATAGGTAATTACACCACGTATGAAATTTGTAAGTAATGGATTTTTTCCGTAAACATACACACATTCCTCTCCTTCCGATTGGAGGAATCAGTTCGTGACTTTTTCCGGACTCCTGGATATTCTCACCTGTGCTGTGTAAATGTAAACCTTCCATCAAATAACCAATACCCCATGAAATTGGGACTCACCGCATTATACCCAAAGCTGAAATGGTGTTATCGTGGATGTGGATGTGAAAACATTACATGTATGAATAGTACGAGGAGCAAAAGTCCATCCATAACATCGTAAGAAGGAGGAAGTGGAGTTAAACACGAGCCACAGACTCTTGAATTAAGTTTAGTTCCTCCACAACAGGGAGGGATCGGGAATTGGTGACTAAATCTCTTTCACACCAAGCACGAGAGGATCCTTTTGTTTCCCTGTACACACACACACACATGGCACATATAACCAAGGAGTTTCCTCAGGATGGATTACGAGAGGTCCCTTATTGTTCAAAGAAAGACAAGGCACTACAAAGTGGAAGTTTTCCTTAACGCTCCAGAAGCTCACACTTTCTCCTTCACCCCACCAACTCCACACGAGAGGTTACATATGTAATGTTGCCGTCCTCCTTTTCCCTTTGACTCACGTCGTCCTCCGTCCAATAAGACGGCCACCATGAAGAAGACGAGTGTCTCAAATTGTTTTTTGTCAAGGAAATTGGTCCAAGTAGTGTGTGGGAACCTCGGGATCCCAAAACAAAAGTCCAATTCATGACACTTCATTCACGTACGTAGTATTACGTACGTACGCCATCCTCATGCAAAGGGAAGCGAGCACATTCTTCAAATATTGCATGCAATCTCCGGATCCAAAAGCTAGGGAAGGAAATGATACAATTATTTTAGGAAAATGGATGCAATCAAATGTGATGTCGGAGTTTGAGTTAGTCTGGCCTTCGACATGTATATTGTTCCGAGTTTACCCTGAGCCTCGTCCCCGTATTTGTATGGTTAAAAAGAGAAAGCAAGCCACGAGTTTCCCAACTACCATTGTACTACTTTGCAACAACTACTTTCACTCTCAGTGGATGCGAAGTACATACACTACACATACATACGAGATTTCGCAGGTGCTTTGGAATCCGAGCCCATTGTTTCATGTTGGAACACAAGGGTTGACTGGCTGGCCTCAACCAAAGCAATTCAATCCCTTTTCTTTCTTCGTCATTTGATTCAACTTTGGATTCTTTTCCTCAGCTAAAAATAAAACAAAAGGACTGAACATGGGCAAAGTCCATGTCCGAGGGAAAGAGCATACATACTTTTGGGATATCTCCGGAGAGCCTTTTAAACTGGAGTCAAGTTAAGCGAGCGTGGAAGGTAAGCAAAGGGAAACAGGGAACCCAGCGTGGAGTCTGAAGTCAGTCAGTCACAGTCACTCACTCTTCTTGATTGCTTGTGCAGTCAACCTTGTTGTACCTTCGAAACATACCTTAAGCTATTTGTCTCCATGGACCTGGGAGTCAGAAGTCATGTCTTTGTACGTAACATAGTCGGTTGAGACCGATTCCCTTCCCAATCTCAGGCGGAGGACCCACAAAATCAAAGTTCCGTCTCTGACGTCACACTATGTGGACCTTTGGGAACAAACGTTTCCATTCCCATACGCCGAGCGGGGGAAACTAATATTGGTTTGTTGTCAAACAGCGGAGGAAGGCTTTTAATGAATTTTGAAAATAATGAATTCTTATTTGCTGGGGCTGGAGGTATAAAAAGAACTTGAGCACAGTTTTGTTCGGGTTTAAATTAATAGGCAGAGTGAGTGGGTTTTCAAAGGGTTCGGGAACATATGGAGGTAATGTTTTGAAACCATAATGAAAAATACAAGGCATGCACTTGGCACGTGCCGAGGGGAGATCCATCCACGTGCCCGAGCTATCATACAAAATTATTCAAGTTTTCTACCGATTTGCTTTTTCATTTGGTTCGGTGAACTGAGATCGAGAATAAAATTTACATTGTTGACTTTTGCCACAGTTGGGCAAAATCCATTATATACCAAATGCCTTTGAAGTAGTAATTTGTGTTAAGTACGCAAAATCTGGCTTCAGCATAATGTGTTTAAAACAGAACAGCGCTCAGTGCCAGCAATAATTTATTTAAAATATATTGTATTGTCAAAATGCTTAGGTACATAACAAAACAATAATGAGACTTAGACTTTTCAAAGGTGCCTACGTGAGGGAGGAGAATTCAAAATACTCTTCTGAAAATCCCGAAATGCAATTTGAATGTTTGTTTAAATTATAAAGCTGCTTTAAAATAGTTTAAGAAAAATTTTCAAACTGGTTCCTTTTTGCCCAGTTGTGCTTTTCCTCCATGCTGATTAGATTCTTCGTCTTCCGGAAACAAAGCTCGGATTTCCATTTCTCATGCCCTCCGTGTTCCTTTCCTTTTAGGTTATCCAAATATTTTTGCAAAACCATGAGCCGGCTGCTTCTAAATTTTGCTTCCAGCTAAGTTTGCTTTGGAAAAACATACCTAATGCACGAGCACTCACGTTTCGCCAATTAAAAAATCAATAAAATCTTCGTTAAAATTCTATTCTCAAATTTTGTGTTCAAATTTTCTAGCCCCACCACCACACGTTCCAAAAATCACTTAGAAATAATTTTATGCTTGATATGTTAAACATGTGAGCCATGATGGTACATAGGAGCACAAAAAGTCTTCCCAAAGCCTCCAGTCCGGAAAGGAATAAAGGATTTGAGAAGAAAGGAGCTCGGAAAGTTTCTAAAGAGGGGGAACAAATGGGGTTGCTTCCAAATTTTGTCATGCGGGAATATAAATGATCAAACACAATTCATTTCACATATGGAATTTCGTCAATGTGGTAGGGATTGGGTGTCGAGTAAGACGAGAAAGTAATTTTTGGCAGAGAGATGCTCATGAACTCCCCAAGATTTTCGATTCATTTCCATGAAAAATCAATTTCAATCTCTTTTTTCCTCTCTGGCTTTCCCTCTCATCTCAACTCTTGTCTTTCCTCGTGTCCCCCAGCACAGGAGCCAGTGGGAGAAAGTCAGTCAGCTCAGCTTAGCCCGACCTGAATGGATGAGAATAATAAACGGAATTTTTTTTCTTCCTCCCTTCCCTCCTCCCGGTGAAGGAAGTTAGTTTTCCTTTGACGAGGACAAACTGAGAGTTCAGGTGCTAGGGATCCTCCCCCATTGAGTCTTAAGTAATAATGTCCGGAGAAAAGGGGAAACCGCCTGCCTGTCGTCCTGTGGAACAGACGGAGGAGAACAAAAGTTGAGTTTGAGTTGTAAGATGGGAGAACATCAAGAAAGTGCGGCGGCGACGGCGAGGGAAGACTTTTTGGAAGATGCTAGGGAATTTCAGATCAGTTTCCACAGATGTTTGTTCTCTCATTCCATTCTTACTTTTAGACGTCATTTGCTCCAACTCTCCTCCTTCTCCTTCAAGACCCATGGCCACCTGCACTTCTCCGCCTCCTGTTTGCATCCGGATTGTGGGACTTCCCAAAGACGATAAGTTTCTTTAGTCCTGAATCCCTCCTTTTATTCTTCCCTCATTTCCACACTATTTATGCGACAGTTCATTAAGGGGGGAACCGGGAGGGGGGATCGGATGAGTTGACAAACGCATTTAGCACTGCCAACTTTCTATTTCAGCGGAACACCAAACTAATTTCTATTCTCTCTCGGCTTTCTTAACTTTTAACTTCACCTCATAGTGGGGGCCCTGGCTTACAGTACCCCCAGTATGATTAATATCCCCACCGATCGTTAACTCTTGCCCCCTAATCATTAAACCATTGCGTACATTTCTACTTAGTATGGAATCCACAGCTCATTCATCAGTGTAAACAATCTTTTAAAGCTCGAACAACTAAAAAAAAAGTCAAACCGCGCGCGACTTCAAATAGAGGGGAAATTTCCTCACGTGCTCAGATCATTCTTTCTTCATTTGTCACAATGTGTGTACTTTAGATTTTGTTCTGGACCGTGTCTGACGTTTATTTAAACACTTGTTACAGGGGAACGTGCCTATCATGCAAATATTTGAACAGATGCATGCATGGCTCCAACAAGGAAAGTTGGGGTGACTCGGATTCGGATGGAGGAGTGCAAAAGTCATGGATTCCTCTTCCAACTACACCCAAGCTGGATCAAACGCATGTAGATGTACTACGTCGCGTCCGGATTTATATGCAAAACTAATCAGATTATATTATTTGAATGTGGGAATTTGTGGATTTTTAAATCATGTTTCAAGCTAGTGAATATTCCGGAGTGTCTCCAACATATTCACGGCATGCCACCTCCGTCACACCGTAAAACCTAAGAAATGGGAAAGGCAAGGCAGACGCGAGTCTCACATTTGTTTTTGTCAATTTGGAAACTCCCGCGGAAGGGCTGATGATAATGGCAGCAGATGGAAGGGTAAAGGAAGAGATGACAGTGGAATACCAACAAGACGAGAAAGTCTCATGAAAGGGAAATCCGTGACTGCCACCGGATGTAAGTGACGAGCTGTGGCACAAGGTGCAGAGAAGATCTTCTTGAGGAGTTTTATGGCCTCCACTTGACTTTGGTCAACGGGCATAATCCCCGTCCCCTTCCTCGCATCACTGCAAATTCTTTCCATAATTCAATCTGACGTTCCTTATAAGTTTATCAGCCGGATCCCTCCCTCCGTTTGTCTGTGTCTACCACCAGTCAGTCAGCATTTGTGATTCAAAGCAAATGGCGGCTGGGAATTTGAAGGATGTGTACCAGCCGGAAGAAACGACTTGATTTTATGACTCCCCATTCCGGGTGGACTTAATTCCCAGCATTTTGATTAGTATCCCGATTATTCCGTTCCTGATAATATAACCCATTGTGTGGGAATGCCTGGATTAAACTGGCATGCTGACTTCTAATTCAAATGAATAATGACTTCCCGTATAATTTGCCTGCATTTAAATTTCTCAACACGATAATGAAATACTAGATATTCTCTAAGTCATTCCACAAACGCCAAGGCAGGCTAAGCGGTATCCTTGTAAACTAAACAATAAACAATGCATGGAGTACCAAGACCTCCTCCGGTTGGGTTACAAAATTGTAAAAAGCTAAACCGCTCCTCCGGAACTAATGGGTTACAGAGGAAGGGGAGGAAAATCCAGCTAACTGGAGAAGAGTCCATTATTTATTCATATGAAGGCCATACAAGGGGAGAGCTTCAAAGTGCTTAGAAACATATTTAAAATTCATTTCTTAACCTTAGACCAGACAAATCCCTTCTGAGGGAGAAAAGTGAGTGCTTCATTTGGGATCTTCTAGAAGACGTGATCGCGTGGCGTGTGTGGTTCAATGAAAATAAGTATCCTTCCATTTCCTCCACACACACCTGAGCTTTTGGTCTGGCCTACCTAACCTTCCAACCAAGGAGTTTTAGTTCCCTGCATTTTCATATCCCTTACTATTCCTTCCTCCACATTTTGAATTCATGTCAGTGTTATTTGCTGTTTGATAGCCTTTGTTGGCTCCGGAAATCCGCATCTTAAATGAAATCGAGAGTTTACGCGCATAGCTTTCAGGGAAAAGGTCGTGATGCTCAATTTATCTTGGGTGCAATAGCCGGCTGTGATTGTTTGTAGGGCCTCTATCAAATTCTTGTGAGATTTACAAGAGGATAAAATGACAATGATCTTTTAGCAAAACCCATCTGCGTCACCCGATGTGTAAAACGAAAAAAATGGATAGTTTTGGGAAAGCTTGAGCATATTTTTATATTATTTGTATTATAAAAACCCTATTGCACTAGCTTATATCGCTAGTGACTTTTGAAAATATTTTTACTGTACAATATTGGTACAAATGATATTTATTATTTTTTATGGTGATGGTATACAAAAATACGGCAAAAGCAAGTCCCACACAACACATCCACATCAGAAAACACCATTTGATTGAATTTTTATCATCTGTTCCGACATAATCGGATTAATTGTATTTGGCGTCCAAGAAATGAAGGATGAACACGAGTGAGCAATTTATTAATAAAGCCTCAGAGCTGTACTAATGGGAAAGTAACAAGCTGAAGGAGCTTGGGTTTTATGTTTAAAAATTCATTACAAAGATAGGTGGTGGTTTCCTGGAAGAAGGAGAGAAGTTGGTGGTGAATTCCTCGATTACAGAGAATTGGAGGACGGGGAGTTCATCCATCAGACTCTTGGACGTGGCGCGTGGCCGAGGCTGAGCTGGTAGCAAATAAAACAGGATCAGCCGGCATTTGTTCATTTTTACTTTTGTTATCAGAGCTGAGAACTGTCATAAGGATAAATGAGTTTGGGTGGGTGTTTCACGGAGGAGACAGGGAAAGGTACTTTAGTTGATTGACTGGATACCCTCGTGTCTAATTGAAACTGAATGAACGAGTTCAGACTTTCCCTCCCCACCCCCAGTGAAATTAAATACGAGAGAAATGTTGAGGAGGAGTCAGTCGTGTACGGTTTGGTGGGTGAAAACCACAAAGAAGCCAAGGAACGAACTAACATTGGGTTTCTAAGTGCTCCTTCGGTTCTAGAGGTGAAACTAAGAATGACTTTCACTTCCGTTCCCGCAATGTGCATTTTGCTTTCTTGTGCAAGAGAGAAAAAGTAACTGAAATGAAGATCAATTGTTTCTTGGCTCCCAGTCCCAAAGCACCAGGCACTACGTCCAATCTCAACTCAGCCATGCATCATATTAGACCTGAAAGTCCCAGTCCAATTTATTACGGCTCCTACAAATTGTCTTAATGTATGTACGAGTACACCACAACCCAAAGGAAGCCGGAACTGACTTTTGTCTTAAGTAATTTCCCATAAATATTAATTTCTTCAAAATAAACTGGAAACACGAGTAGTAGAAGTTGTGATCTATGTGGAAATGTGAATATTTTAGAAAATTGCATATTTTTGAATTCCTGGCCATAATAAAGTGTTTCACAAGTTTAGAAGATGGATTTTTGAAGAAAGCTTGGGTTGAGGAAGTACATACAGCTTGCGTGGAAACCTTACATACATTAGCGTAACAGCCCCAGTGTCCTTACGACGACGAACTGCATTCTGGAGGAACGCTCAGCCCTCCGACACATTCTAAAGATCAAGTCAAAATTTATTGAATTCAAATGAGAAAAGTTTTTTCATTAATTCCGAACGGAAGTCGATTTGGGCACACTTGGTCCTTTGCCTAAGCTCTCTCCGCCTTAACTTTTAAGACGCTCGTTGTCTCGGCGGCATGTGGTTCCCAAAATTATGTGCAGGAGACACTTTGCGAATTCCGACATGTGTGATGTCTAAGACATTCCACACTTACTGGAGCGTCAAAAATCTATTACTGCATTTGTACATTTGTATTAGAGTGCGAGTCCTTTGAGAATTGTTCTCTACTCCGCCATATGGTAAATTTTCTCTTTTGTGAAAAAAAATCCTGCAACATTTTGCTTCATATGCCACACTCAGGCAGGGGAGGAAATATCGGAGTCTAACTCCCATCAGGTCCATTCGTTGACAACAGTGTAATACTGATGAATTTTACCGTAATAAAGATATTATCTGTATCTATCAAACACAAAAGTCAAAGCGAATAGCAATAATGCTTCGCATAGGACGTAGAACTCCTTCCTTTGGATTTGGAGAGCAATTAAATTTCCAAATACATACAAAAAGCAGTGACTACATTCATTTTCCTACAGGAAGAGTAAGTACTGTAATATGAACCCTTAGTTTTTGGGCTTCTGATTACATGTGGTTTATATTACATGGGGCTTGTCTAACGGACCAGCCCTTGGGGTTGGGGATGAGCTCATTGGTTGTGAGTTGTGAGGAACATTAGGAAGATGGATCATTCCCATATTCACCAGAAATTTACTTCCCATCCAAGACGAAGAAAATGAAGCGGATGAGAAATGAGGAAGGAACAATATCCTTCGCACAAAGATCCCTTTCCCTCCTCCGCCAACCGCGGATGAAAGTGCGGGAGTAACTTTTTTTCTTTTGAAGAAGGAAAGAGGAACAAAAACCGCGGACATGGTCTATGCATGCAATTTATTTGAAGAAGTAATATGAGGGAAATTGCTTAAGAATAAAGAACTCATGTTTTATCCTTGTTCCTGTGAATATGTTCTGCCTTTTTTGAGCCTCCTGTTCCGGAGGCCAGGGGCTGAGCGGCATGCTTCACAATATTTCATTTCCAGATGGTGAGTTTTTCCCCATCTTGAGTACAATGGATGCTTTCAGCCTGACTGCGTTATAATGGATAGTAATGTAATTTAACATGAATTGTCCAGTCCAGTACTTTGCTAATAAATAATACGAATTCCAGACATTACCTTATGTGCATCAAACGACCGAGAAGAGGGCTTTGACATGCTTTGGTGCTGAAAGCCCTCCTCCTTGCCTTTCTCCTTGTATTTTTGTCACAGTCACCCATTTCAACTCACGGAACCCACCTTCCTTGAGTCGAAGGCCAGGATTTTCTTGTATGATAAAAAGAGAGAAGCACGGAGCATAACTATTACAGTAAATTGAAGCGGGGCTTCCCTGGGTCTGCAGGGCTAGGATCCTTTTAGACCAAAATAGTTTGTCAAATCTTGTGATTCATATTTTACATTCCGTACAGGCCTGGTTGGGGCTCGACTGTCGAGTCCAAATTCATACGCAGTATGCTATGCAGAGTAGTGCTGGTTGCTGCATTGCATTGGGGGGTTAGACATTTTATTTGACAGCGCATTATTGTATAAATCATCCGAGGCCCGGGTCCATGGCTGACTAGTAGGTTAAAACCCAATAAATTAATTTTGTGCCCTTGGCCACACGGAACTGTGGTAATGTGGATGATGATGAGGTGGAAATTAATTACAATTGCAATATACATAACTGGCTGGAGGAGTCGGGGAGGGAAAACGGGGATGTTAACTATGGAAATTGTGTAATAAGATTCCCAAGAGCGCTTCCTCTCAGATTAGAAAAACTTTCCAGGGAAAGGAGTCCCCGGCTCCAAGAATATGCAAACTGCAGTTCCTTCTCCCCCTAAAATTACTACTTCCATCCTCCGATTCAATGGCATATTGAATTAGAGGATTCGTGCACAGCTTCCAAAATGCCAGACTCCATCGCCGCCGCGGCCGCCGCATCCTTAACACAATGGCTTCCCCTCCCGTCCATTGTATATTTTTATATTCTGTGCTGGAATGGAAATCCACATCATTATAAGTACTTATTCCTCTATTTCCGTAACTTAATCTTAGCCAGGCCTTAATCCCCAAGTGCTTCGTGGATCCATTCCTCCCCCCTCCATCCCTTTGTGTAGCTTTCTCCGTTCCCATTCTTCTCTGTGTCCGACTGTCACTTTCATGTGTTTGTATCTCCCGGTTCAGTGAAGTCCATGGGAAGCCAAAAAAAACCCCCCAACTTCAGTTCCACACATTCTTTAAGATAAATACTCTGTAGTCGACGGGAAAGTCATTTGTTTCCCAAGTCAAACTCCAAAGAAGGAAAAATGGGAAGAAGAAAGTCTGGAAAGTCCATCCAATCCCAGACGTACCTTCAGTTCCAATCCTTCCCCCTCACTCGCCCAAACACGGAAATTAGTCAGGAGCTAATCAAGCAAATCAAATTATACTTTGTATGCACTACCCAGCTGCTTCCCTTCATTTCTTAGGAGGAGTCATCCTCAATTTTAAGTTTTGGCACGCGGCTGACGGATCCTCTTCCCATCCCATGCATAAGTGTAGGAGATAAGTCAAATAAATTTAAGAGAGCGCCTTTCGAATTAGAGATTCTTCTTGGCAGGAGTAAGTAGAACTTGAAGCACCCTGGATGGAGGGATCCTGGGTTTGCAGATACTAAGGACAATTCTTCCAAATTATATCCGAGCATCTGAGCTTAACTCTATTATCCAATTACTTTCCTGGGATCTTCCAACTAGCCTACTCAACTTCTTAAACAAATTTCCGCCGGTAAGGGTGTAGTTTGTTGACATGCTGTTTATTAATTATTTTAGCTTCTCTTGTAGCCTGAAGGGCAAAGTTTGAGTTGGATCTATCTTCAATTCACCGCTACGTCTGGGAATTCCTGGGATAGGAAAATAGGAAGTTAAGGTTGTGTTTGTCAGGTCAAGTCTTCCTGGGCCTTTCCCCTGATCAACTTACGGAGAGCGAGCTGGGGGCTTGTTTGCAGAAGATGTTTAGAGTACGGGGGGGGGGGGGGATCCTAGATTAGTTCTTATCCAGCCGGAAGCAACAATTAGTAAAATACACATCATGCTCCCTTCCATCAAATGCTAAGCGAATTTACTAGTTCTTAGTAGTCTAGGTCTGTGATTAACTTTTCTAATAACTAACGTACGCATTAAACTTTTGGCTTCAACAATTACAGAAATTTATTATACAATCAGAAAACTGAAGTCGGACATGTACTCATATGTACAGTAAACTACACTCCAATATTATAATGTCACATACAGTAACAGTATCTTCTGATGCAAAGAAGTGAACCAAGGTAGAAATCTTGAGGAAAGAGGGTAAAGTTTGAGTTGGGAAAGAAATTAAGTGTCTGTAGTCCATCTCAACCCTCATTCGGTTCATTAGAGGATGTCGAGGAAGGAAAACATTGCTCAAAGACATCCTTGTGCTCAAGAGGAGAAGTCCTCTTTCCTAGTCTTCCGTCCATCCGTTTAACGTATCCTGAATCTTTGGCGAAATCCTTGGTCAACTTGAATTTGAAGTGCTCATTTCTTCTTATACTCAACGATTATAAATGAAGCAAATACAAAGAGTAGCATAAATCTTGAAGGACTGGTTCAGCTGATTATGCATTCACTCTTGCATTAAAAATGAGAATACTACTGCCTACCAAATCCATCTGACTTTGTTTTTTATCCAAAACACGGCTGTTTGGCAAATAATGATTATGTATGTACCCTGTATATTAGTATTTTAACAATTTTTATAAAAATAACACAGCAAGGTTGCCATTTTTGGATTATAATAGTTTCTTTTTGAATAGTGATGGCTTTGTTAATTTAGATTGTAATATTCCTTTTCAACTGAAATAGAGACTACGCAATGGGTTTAGTTTGTGATAGTTAGACTTTCTCAAAGTGCACTTTTTGATACTCGCTTTCGCTTTGAGGTGGCAAAGTGTTGTGGATTTGTTGGTTACAAATTTCCAAGTTGAACTCGATAGATTCAAGGGGACTGGGGCCAAAGAGCAAAGTGAAAACTTTCTTTGTCGCAATTTCTCTTTCATCAACAATTCAGTAGACTGAATTCTCTTCCACTGGTAATTCTCCCACACGGATCACTTCATGTGACCATAAGTACTTCCTCTCTCAAATTCTCCGCTTTACCCTCAAAGCCTCAATGCTCCCGGCTGAGCGTACCCCGGAACTCCATTAATGCCCACACAGAAAAGCAGTAATAGCCACTGTGACAAACTTTGTAAATTCACCAATTAAAAAATAATTCTAAACCTTGCCAATTGCAAAAAAGCGTTTTCTAAATTTTCCCACAGTGATAGAGTTAATGTGCTTGCAAATCTAACCAGCTTTCCGCAATTAACGCCAAAAATATCGGTAGCATTATGAATTGTTAGCATGCATTAAACTAAGTTAATTCGTGACATCATCGGTCAACTCTAGTTTTAGTAGAACCCATAACTTATTATAATTTACTAAAATTAGAATTATAAATACTAAGACCCAAACTAATTACATTTAATTTTGCTATCAAAGAAAAATAATATTTAACTTGAAATATGTAGAAGCGGTATATTAAGCTACGATCTCTCAAAGACACGAGGGGAAAACTTTTTTTTAAATTGTGTGCCACACACTTGACAATAAACAAATTTGAGATTTCCGTTGAACAGTAGTTTTGGAGAAATGCTCGAAAACCGCCTCTGCCCTTAATTACCCGCAAAGGCAAAGATGTTAATTCCAGACAATCCCGCATTAAGTGCATTTCCTTTCCAGCAGCCAAGGAAGTTTTTTTTGCCAAGCAACTATTACTCAAAGAGGCTTAGAAAAAGAGATAAAGGAAGCATTTGCTAATGGCCGGTAATCTTTGTACCGAAAGCTTCACAGTCCTCTGAGAACTCGTCGACGAAAGCCTTGGAAAGGTGGGACAGTCAAGAAGAGGACGTAGTCATGGAGGAGTGGAGGAGATTAACTTGAGTGTCATTCATCATTTTGGCAACATCAAGACCTACCTTGGTGTTTAATCTGATCACCATTATCATATTATCAAGAAGGTGCTATCCAATTTCATTGGGATGCCGCTGAATGGAAAATGAGATTAGGGGCTTTGGCTCCCATCTCGACACGGCAGGCACGGAGCCAGCTCGTCGTGCAAAACCCCTTTCCGTGGTTTGTCACCACAACTACATCAACAATTTCTACAAAACGCCGTCTTATTGGCCACGCGCTTCAAATTCGTCTTACTTACAGCTGTATAAACAGGGGATCAGAGCCCAAGACTTGCCGAATAAAACCCCCTTCCTAATAAATATACATGCAAGGATTATTCTCAACCTGCTCACAACTGGCTCTGGAAATTGTAAACCAGATTTTCACCCCTTGAATCCAATCCGGAGCACCAGCTTGTCCGCGCCATCATTTCTTCCCTGAAACAAGATTTTCAAATTATCTTTGAGTCCCGAACACGTCCCGAGAACGTTTACAATTTGAAGCTTGACTAGGAATTTAGATAAGAAAGCAAGCAGTGAGGAGGATTGGGATGAATTTAGGATTTGTAATGCGGGTCTCATCGTATCCACCACGCAATGAAATCGGCATCACGGTAAATGCCGTGAATTAAATGAAAGAAAAAAGTCACGGAGGGGACACGCTCTGAGTTCCATAGTAAAAGAAAGGACAGACATCTTCAGACCAAAGCTTGAGCTGGCGCGTAACTTGACTCCAGCGACCAAACGGAAATTGTCCGGATGGAATGCACTTTTGTTGGACGACAATGTGTTTGGCTGGAGGGAAACGGATGGCTGGCTGCCTGGCAGGAAATTTTGCCAGTTCTCTGTTCCCCATTGTAGTTTGGGATAAAAGGGAAAGTGACGGAGAGTCGAGATAGTGAAAGTCTTTGCATAAATTTGAATGCATCATCGATTTCCTTGAGTTTAATCAGGCATTCATGAAGATTCATTTTGATCTATCATGTGCCCCTTCTCCTCTACAATGACGTTCGTCCTTTGCATGCCTTGATGAATTCCTTCATAATCATACGGACGGTGAAATATTCCATGCATATTAACTCAGTCTAACGACGCGGCAAGGAAATGAGGTGCAGGTGAAAGCGAGGAAAGCAAGACGGCATCCAGCGACCAAGTTGTCGTAGCCACATCTTGCCGGGGAACCTCAAACGATTCCCGTGACTCTTCCACACATTTCGTATTCCACTTTGTCCTTTGTCTTTTTCATACTTGAAACGGAAATGAGATGAAGAGAAATTGTTCTGCAGTAATCGTAAGATCAGAGGATCATGCAAATTAGGGCTACGCGTCAAATTTTTTTGAATTCCGAGGAGGCGGGGTGAATCTTCTGATGTGATGAGATTTTGGTGAGGTTTTTGAAGAGAGAGTAGACTTGGTGTTTAATGATGCTAATTTATTTTGTTTTTGGGTCATTATTTTATTGGCATCGACAAAGGCCAAACACGGTAAAACCTGAAAATAAAACCTCCTTGTCATTTTACCTTGTGGTGTGCTCAAAATCGTATGCAAATGTACAGTGGCAAAAACAAAAAAAAATAATAAAATAATAGTAGAAATGAAACAGTATTATACGTGTATCTCGCCAAGAATAAGAGAGGAAAAGCGGAAAGTAAGAGGAAAATGTTCGGATTTTACTTGGCCGCAAAAATTCAGGACGATGGAGTAATAAAATGGATTTATATCTTTGTACTAACTTTGTTATTTCAACTCACATTGACCCCAGCCCTAGTTCGAAACTCGGGAAGCTCGCGAAATATTTACAATATATCAGGATCAATTGAATTCAGTTATACCTCCATCATTCATTTCAATGTGGAGTGGATTGGATGTTAAGACTAATACCAGCCGCACTTCCACCCATACTTTTTTCATGGCGGAGAAAGTAATTGTGATAAGTTGTGCCCCTGCTCCACTCCTGGCTCTCAGCCGCCCACCCTCACCAGACAATTTATACGCTGACCACATACTATGGCACGGAGCTGGATTTTACGGCGGCTTGGAAACATTTCCTCGAACACAACCTCCTTCCTTGTGAGGTCATCGATGTTTTGTTCATCAATTTGAGTTTCGTTTTCCTTTTCCCACAAACCCCTATTCCCATTTCCTTGGCCCGGACACCTTCACAAAGGCAGAAACTTTTGGACTCAGACAGAGAAAACTACTGAGGAGGATCCCACAGAAATCCGTCCACATCAGAGCTGAGTGCAAGCTATTCCACAAAATTTGATTAGATAGCTTTATAGGTTTTTTCTTTACCGTTCTTTGGGGGCGATAGACAAGGAGTGGAATTGAACTGTAATTGGAATTAGTGCTTCAAGACAATTTTATTACCTCACCCAATGCCAGTAAAGAGTGGAATGGGATTTGTTGTATTGAAGATGACGAGTCAGGGATGATCTTAAGGAAGACGTCTCCGGTTTTTATTGAAAGACAGAATGCAATCTCCTGAGATCAATCCTACAATTCCTTCAGCTGCTATAAAAATATTCCCTAGTCTTGTACACGTTGATGCTGCTGGCCTTCACGCACGGTAAAAAATTTCTATTGTTTTCTGAATTCAGGGAACACCGTAATGGCCTTCTGCTATCTCAACTCTAGGGAGAATTTAGAGTATATCAATGCATTCAAACTTGGCTTTAAGCCTTATAATAGGTGATTTCGAATCCAATAAAATGTTATCCTTAGATAAATCAGCATCAAATTAAACTAGAACAAAACCTTTACGGGATCTATTTTCTACCTACGATGCTCATATTAAACGGGATATTAGTCTTAAACACAGAGCAAATTGGGTGCTTGAAATAGCAATTTATAGATGAGTATCCATCGAATTAAGATATCCGAAATTACGGAAAGGTAACCGCTTAATTGGACGTGAAGTGAAGTAAGGGTGTGGAGGACGGAGGGAGGCCATTGCGGTATAATTGCGTTAGTTTGAGAACTGGAGCTCTTACTGGTGTGGACTTTGAGGGATGACAGAGAAAGTTTGTGGCTTTGGGATGATGATTCTGAGGGAGTAGGCAGGGGTTGGGGCTTGAAAGGAGAGCAAAGGAATGCAATTGTAAGATGATGATTTTGTGTGAAGGGCAGCCGTAAAAAGTGAAATGGGATGAGCTGGTGGCGGGTGACAATGCTGAGTGGAATGTAGTGCCGCCGTGGTCCTTGACGCTTGATCATTATTTTGATGACGGTTCCAGAACCTCTTCTTCCGCCCGTCCGATATGTCATGTGGACCTATTTCTCCATCCAGCTTTCTCCGTCCAAACTAAGAACCTTCAACTTCCTCCTCATTTAACCAAAAGCGGCATCATGACATTTTCCCGACACGCCGACATCACTGCTCCTCAAACTTTCTCCATTTCGTTTGGTCCATTCACTCCTCAACCCAGGGTCCTTCGGCCAAGCCATACTTCATAAGGTTTGCTTCATCCAACCATGGCTCCTCCACGGAATTACTCATTCACTGGGATACATAATAATAATAATAACATGTATGGTATTAGCTTCCATCCACTCTAGGAGCTTTCCGAGATGAGGTGGAAATGGACGACTGTCTCTCCAGAATTTGGGATTGACGGAAAGTCGGAGAACAATGCAATGGTGGGGAATGTATGAGGGAAACCCGCTGCTCCTTTATGGTTATTTCAGACGGTTATTCTCCCATCGTCTTTTGTTTCTCCATGCCCTTACCCTTTCACGCCCTCCTTGGACAAATGAGTCCTTATTTGAGTTCACAGGAAGTTTCAATTTGTTTTATGATGCATGGTGAATGTGAATGTCTTTTGCCAGCACATCAAGCCCGGACTCAAAAAACCTGGCGCTACATCAAAGCGTAAAAGAGTAATGGGTTTCTCTTCCTTTAACGGCAAGAATTTCCGCAACAAAAACAGGCTGCCTGCCTTTGATTTATGAAGGGGGGATTTTAATGGTTAGAAAATATTGCAAGGAATGCAATCAAATTTGAGACTTTGTGTTCGCTCGTAGGCCTGGGTATGTTCCATACTAGTTTAGTTTGAAAAGTAATTTCAGCTCATCAGTGAAAATAAATAAGATTAGAACTTAGCTTTCACCTTTACTAAGCATGACCTTATTTTGTTAACTGAAAGTCGTCCATCTTTCCCTCTAATGCAACTGATTTCCATTGGTCTCAATCTCAAATCATGTATTGGCTAGTTCTAAAAAAAGACAAGTGTGCCGAGCGAGAAATGCTAGCTGCAGCCAACTTAGTCATTAGTCTACCCTGATCAAAATTTTGGCTACGACTTCACAACAGCATTAACCTAACCTAATATTCAAAAGAAAAAGAACTAAAATTTGATTTAAATATTTAATTGTTTATATGTTTCAATCAATTTGAAGTGATATCACGTTTATAATGAAAGAGAAAGATGTGCGTCGTATTTTTGATTATTTCATAACTTGTGAAAAGTAGCACAGTATAAAACGAATGCTTTGGTGGACAATTTTTCCTTACAGGAAAATTCTTAAACTAAGCTCACCGTACAATCAAAAAATTAATAAAACTGGTTTCCTTCTCAAGCAAAGTAACGCTAAAATCGTCACAAAATATATCAGTCATTAGTCTGATTTTGATTTTCAAACTGCAGCAATAAAAAAGATCTCTATTGCAAGTTCGTGATTTGATTAAAGTCTACACCAGCCTTTTACATTATACAAGAACAAGAATATACATTGCATATATATAAACTCTTAAATGTCTAACGAACAATATACGCACAACAATAAATGCTTCAACTCTTAGAATCTTAGATAATGCGCTAACAACAAATATACCAAATTGATAACATACAAATGACATGATTATTAACGTCGAAGAAGGGTTAAAAGTGACAATTTCTCTTCTTGTAACTTGCTCACTTGATCCTGCAGCTCAAGCACCATCAATTTGAGTTCCTGGTTGCTTTCAAGCTCCTCCTCCATTTTTATATTTCTCTTCTGAGCTACATCTAATTGCCGCAATACTTTATCCAAGTCTTCTTGTAAAACCCTGGAGTCACCCTTCGCACTGTCGTAATTATTTTGATTTGCTGCTTTACGACTTTCGACAGTTCCAGAAAAAGCCGCGTGTGGCGTCTTATACCCTCTATGTCCAATTAAAAATACTCCATGCTTGTCACGCGTGATTGGCAGTACGTCTGGAATGGCTATGTTCAATGGGATCGGACCAGGTGATGATATATTTGGCGAGGGTCTGTCTTCTACAAGCTCCAGGCAGAGCCCGATCACTTCAATCTGGAATTAGAATTATTGGAATTAAATTTGATTAAAAACGGCTGAGCATACAATGGTCGCGCCATGTCCTGTAAAATTTAGAAGCGTAAACACCACTTACTTGCATAGGAAACGGGGTCGGCATTATTTCATCTTCAAAAAAGGCTGACAGCTCCATTACTGTGCTCATATGTAAAACAAATGGGTCTTCATTTCTCAGGTCAACGCGACCATCCAGAAAGATGACTGTGGAATCATTAACTGTTTTCCTTATTGGTGATTCAGTGCCGGGACGATCAGTTAGGTTAACTCTTGGGCTTGCTTGCGTACGAATTGATTTTAATATCTGCTGCACCTCCTCGGAATTAATCGTTGTCTTATATGCCTCATGGTCAACTTTTTGAGCCAGACGAACTTTGAGTGCCCTAGGTTGAGTGGGACTTCCTGCTGTTTGATTTTGAGCCTCTTCAGCCCATGTCCTAAGTCGGGTTCCAAATTTTGCCTGGAAAAACAGTACCCTTGATTAAAAACATACATTTTTTTTTCTAAACAGCTTACTCATTCCCACTAAAGCGAGACGGCGAAACTACAACAATAACGATAATGCTAGTTGGTTCAACCAGCCACCTGACTCTAAGGTATGTCTCTTAGGTCAAGCAATGACTGAAAGATCATAATAAATAATTTATCTGATGTTACTGTCAGGGCGTTTCTACCACCGTAAGCATATTTTGAGAAGTATCCTATAGATGCCTCACGCATTAGCACACTGCAACTACAAGTGACCAAAAAAGCAAACAAGGGTGCAAATTGCATCAAAAGCATTAGTCGATAGCTGATTGTGTTTGGTAATACCTCCCAAGATTCTCTTGTCGCCTTTACGGATGAGCATTGCATGGAATACAGAACAACCCGGAGCATTATTTCAGCTTGTATTAAATTTGTCCTAGCCTCATGATTCATAAAAATGTAAGTACTAAAACATATTCCGAAAGAATGAATAGCTCAAGTATTCAGAAATTAAAGGAGACACAAAAAGACTTGAATTTGCTTTAAAACACATAAGAAAGTGCGACAAAAACTTCACCCAGCTTCAGGAGTGTTAAGAGTCCATTCATGCATAAGAACAGTAACAGAACGTGTGCAAGTACAGAGTTTTAAAAATTATCACTCAGAAAACAAAATGTGTCGAATTAAGAGCAATTGGATGTCATTGCCGTCAACCACAACAAAAGTATATAATGAGTAAAATCTGTGTGAAGGAGAGCTGTAGAAGTGTAAGTGTCAAACATTTATAGATTAACATAGAGCAAAATAGCTTGAAGAAAATTGTACAGACTCGCGAAGAAAGCTCCTGCCGTCACCAGAAAAATATAAATCATACGGTATTTGGATTTTTTGTGACAAAGGAAATTCAAGTAAAACTTTAAAAGAAATCTTTGACGAAATACTCAAATAGTTTTTAGTTAAGTTAGTTGAGATCTAGACTACCTGAAACTCATTCCACCCCATTCCAGTGCACTCTTTTAGGCTAATAGATCGACACTGCAGTTTAATTACAGATTGTAGACCTTTTCCATCCTGAGCAACCTCGATTCCTTCTAATTTAACCGTGAATACACCAACCTGCAATGAAACAAACAATTATTAGGGCAGGAACACATTGCCAAATACCCGAAAGTCCAAGTTTTGATTCATTTTAATATTACATGAACCGAATTAAACCAAAGGTCATTTTCGAAGCGGATGACAGTCTTGTAAATATTAAGTGCATTTATAATTAAGATAAAATTAAATCTCAGTATTACCGTGTCGTATTTCTCAGCCTTGAGCAAAGCATTTTCATGGGAATACATGGGTGAAGGAGTTGAACGTTCCGTAATATCATTCTCCTCAATAACTTCCGTTGCAATCTCGACTCCATCCTCTTCCTCAAAATCCCCATTTTCTTTCAAGTTTAAAGTTGCTAGACCATCTGCAGTACTCGAAATTCCAGGATCAACAACATCTAATTGAACAAAATTGTTTTCAGAAGAATCTTCTGAGCTAAAATTTGACCAGTTCGACACAATTTCACTGTCAGGTGTAGAAGTCCCTCCACATTTGTTGAAGGAGACAGACAAGTTTGGAAGCCCTTTTCCACTTTGATTGACTCGTATTGAATCCGAGAGTATCGGGTTACTACCGCCACCGGCATTCAATATTAAAGGACTACTGCTGATCGATAGCGGGGCTGATGTTAATTGGGGTGTGGAGACGGAAGCCGCCAGAATAGCACTGTGCGAACTCGGTAAGCCTTGCCGTCCTTCTCGTGGAGTTTCCGGACTGTTGTACAAAATGTTTTATTAGTAAACCATTTACTCAAACTTTATAATTGAGCAAAACTCATTAAAAATTATAAGCGGCGCTTCGACAAAATGAGTATTCAAAGAATCCTGAACTGATACACCAGCAACTAACTTCCTTCGATACTTTCCAATTCCATAAAATTGAAATAAAACACTTACTTCTCGAGTTCTGTTTCGCGGCTGGAAGAATCAGGAATGATAGAGTCTAAATCCATAGACGGAGAGTCTTGCTTTCCCGTTAAAGGTGGTGGATACAGAAGGGAAACTTCCACAGTTGACAGACATCCCAGAAATGTTACCAGGTCACAAAGGGCCCTTGCCCCCATTATATTTTCCAAATCCAACGTCACATAAAGAGACAACTCATTTAGCGCCTCTGCCATTCGCATAATGAACAGAAACTCGTTGTGCGTTAGTTGTGCCTTACAAATTCCATTAGCATTAAATATAGCATGGATGTTTTTCTGCTTCCGCTCCTCGTTGATGTAAACCCATACTGTGAGAGGAATGGAATCAATAAAGGGGTAGACCACGGTCTTTGAATTATCCGTTGCACTGCTGCGACTAAATGGAGGCGGCATTTTCTTAGACGGAGCCGAGGACGGCTCTGACGGAATTCTCTTCTTTTTCAATTCAACGTGAAATTCTGCCCAAAACGGATCCAAGTAAATATACCAAACATCGCGTGGTTCCGTCCAAAGCATATCTTTCGTTAGGTTTGCAGACATCTCTTTGAAACTAAAGCATTTAACTTCCTGGATTTCTCGAATTTTGTCCCGCCCTAAATAAAGGATAATTAAATTCAAGATCCTTCAGCTTCTATACTTTCTGATCTTTTAGATACCTTCAGCGTGATGAAGAAATTTTTCCGAGACCAATGGAGTATCTGTATCCTTAGACGGAAAATCAGTGCCATAAACTAAATCCCCTCTTTGAAGAACTTCAAGGCATTGTGCTAACTGAAGTAGTGTACCAGTATCTGTTGATCTATAGTTTGACAATACCATTCTGGATACTTGCAAATGCAGAGATTGTGGTCGATCTTTCTGCGTTGGATATGCTGTTTTGTTTTCAAGAACAACCTGCAAAACAATAAAACACTGTATAACATTTGCTAAAACCATAACCAATATTGTAGACAATTTAGTGTGTCCTATTGAGTTAAAGTAAGTTCGTAGCCTTCACTGCTAACTTTTTGACCTTATTAAACAAGCGGGGGTCTGTACCTTCGGCATGATAAGTTCCACTCGAACATCTGCATAATCTGGTTCAGTCTTTGGATTAACATCCTCCATAGCAAACTGCAAATTGGCAATAAATGCGTTCAACCAAAGAACGGTACAAAGATCTACATGGATTTGGATGGGATGCAAATGAGCGTAGATTTTTGGACTAGGTACTGCAATTAATATGTACAAATTAATGTCATTAACTTTACATTTAAAATTGGAAGTAGAAATACATAGGCCATGTTCATCTTACATGGAAAGGTTATATCACCGGGATAATAAAAACTCGTAAATTCAGCATGGATTACAGGCAAATCCTTTGGTCTCTCGATAAAAGCTGTTCACACAATATTAACAATTAAAATATGTTAGAATATGCTAAGTATTAGTAACTTACTTGAAATAAAAGGCTGTGGAGCTTCTCGTTTTGAAGATGTTGTCACTCGGTACAATCGCAAGTCTTGCACTTTAAAAATTGTGCATGTGCTCATCAGTTTCATCAGCTGCTCAGTGACTCGGTCGCGTACAGGATTGTTTTCTGCGCCAGGAGACTGTGGTGGATTTCCTTGGTTTTGAGTCCGATGCAATGGAGAATGCATTGAGTTAGATGAAAGGGTTTCAATCAGTGAAATCCGGAAACCTTGAATGCTTTGGCTGAGCCATTGGGAAAGAGTATTGTCTCTATATTTGGACCAATACTTTCTAGTGCCACGTGCCAAGTGGTAGGGATAAAAGTCAACCATAACCTAAGAGGAATTAGAGAAAGGTAGCATTTGACTACTCAGTCCATTAGTTCCATGATGGAAATGATTTAAATACCTGTTGCAATGAAAGTTGCAAGGCAGCACCATCTTTCAAATCTGGATGTTGCGATCTTCCTTCTAACAATTAAGAATTTTCGAATTAAGACAATTTTGCAATTATGAATATAAAAATATATCTAAGCCTTACTTCCAGGATCATCACAGAAATGTAGGTCAATTTTCTCACATAGAAAATGATACGAAGTTTCCTTCACGTCGCAAGCATCAAACTTTTTCAGTAGCAAGTCATCTTTCCCATCCCTTTGCATTGCGTGGGTTTGCGTCATTTGAGCTTGATATTCGGGTAAACTCTGCGAGAAAAATTAAGGATATTCAATTCCAGAGCATCTAGGAACAGCCCACACATTCCGGATTTAAAATCAAAATTATCCTGATTAAAATCAAGGTTTTCTGCTGCGCGTGCCAAACAATTACTGCTAAGGTAAGTTGCTTGATCAGAGTCAGAGCAAACTAATCCAATTAGCCAATACGGAAATAGATAAATAGAAGAAACCCACGCTATTCAATAATCGCGATTTCGGCTCAACCAGAGCTAATGATTAGCAAGTAACATTCACCACCCGTTAATAACAAACGCCTCTTTCATCCAGAAGTCAAATCGTTGCTTTGAAATAGAATCGCAATTACTGAAAACTATGTTAAGGAAAACTAGATAACAGACGATCTCTGATAACCGAAGAAAATTGTACTCAATTCAATGCGTAAATGTTATGTCCCAGGAATAAATATAGAATCCCAACAAATGGTATCTACTTGCTATAAGGTTAATGGGAGACACTAATTGAAAAGAAAAAAATTGCAATAGAAAACACGTGCGTGCGTAGTAAATCACTGATCAATTATATTTCTAATTTTCTTACCTCCAATTTTCTTGCTGCTTTTACCCTCTGCGTTAATTCTGTTGCCTGTTTGACAAGACTAGATAGAGAACTAATAAAATGCAGAGCTGCCAGAATTTGTGAGTCTGTCAAAACCCAAAGTAGATCGTCCAAAAGAAGAGAGAGCCTCACACCGACAACTTGAGAGTCTGTTTCAAATGAAATACATATCATTAGAATGTGAAATAATATTAATAGCACTTCAGGAACTAAAGATGTTGCCACACAAACATGTGCAGTATAGCATTCGACAGTTTTTATTATTTTGTTGCATTTTAAAGTCATACTTAAATGCTCAATCTCCGAGGAACACAAAATTTCCAGCTAAAAGCTAACGTCAATATAAAGTGGACTTGACGCCGTATCCGGAAAATCCGGATTCAACTTTAGCTATCGGTGGGAAAGTTTTGCCCAGCTTCCATGAACTGCCAGTCAGACCAAATTGAATTAGGGCCATTTGTTATGGTATCCTGGTTGCCCGCATTAATCTTTCAATGGCTAGGATTGAGGATACAGAACAAAAGAAAAGGTCCTACTCAAGAAACCTACCAAACTATTTGCACTTGACTGACTACGAACATGGAAACCCACCTGCGTCCGTCAGTCGTAATACAATAATAATGAATGTGATAAGGTCAAAGGACATTTTACCGCTCAGCTTCTTTTTTATGACAATTCGAGCTTTAGCTTGATTGGTGAGAAGCCTCAACGGAGCTAGATGACGATCTGATGTAGAGCGTGACTCCAAACGCAGAGTTTGCCATTCCATTTCTTTAAAAATGAGCGTTTCGCCCTTGTTCATTTCCTTGAGCCGAGTGCCCGACAGTTCAACATTCTTCCAATCCGGGGACTTGGACTCCACTCGAATTCGTGATATCTGCACCAATTCAATGCAAATGCAGTAAAAAAACAGATTAAAATCTTCGCTTCAGAATATTTTTGGTTACTAAATCGAACTTCTATATTATATTTGCAAGCATGACGATAACACCACGCTTGTTTTTAATGTGCACACACCTGAACTTTAGACTCAAACGCTTTACTAGAAAACGTAATCTCAACGGAATTTACAGTTGCCGTAATGCCATCGATCACCTTATTTACAAAACCGTATTTTCCTGAAGATGGTAGTGCTGTGGAATTGGTTGGAGTGCCTTGCCTCAACTCTTCACAAGCTTCTACATTGATGAAGACTTCATCCAGACTCTGGAAAGCAAAGAATAGAATGTATGGTTCAGAACCCTGAATCGTATTTTCATTTTCAGTCGAACCACTCCATTATTACAGCTAACGCTGGGATGGCACTCCTACCAAGGCTGTTTGCAGCGTCGATAAATGTTATATAGGTTCTGCGAATACCAATAGAAGGCTAAACTCATATTTTCATGAACATGCTTTTGCGAGGCAATAATAAAATATGGAAGACTCCGAGCACATTCCTGCCTTCAACTCACACCATTTAATAAGATTTGACAGACACTACTGGCATCGCGCTACACTTCGCAGAGCCCCTTCAGAATTACTAGTACTGAATAAAACACTTCCTTTCAGCCTGATCGAACTTCAAATTCTCTTGTTTAATTAAACACATTTTCCAAGTTGCAATAGATCGTGAAAATGAATTATTTAATTCGGCTTGTTTTACATTTGAAATGCGCATTCGACAGAGTACGAGCAATATCCTTCAGTAAAATTTTAAGATAGTTAAAATCAACTATGCCTGACAAAGAAAAAAACCTTCGTTGTTCAAAATGTTTTGACTATCTCACAAAAAACTTGCCAACTAGGGCTTAACAAGGTAAGGTGAATGACGTAAGGGAAATTACTCATTACCATATCTTTCATGTAGAAGAGGCAACCTGTATCGGACAGTGGAGCGGTAAAGATGAAACGAGCGGATCGAAACTCTTTACTCTATATGTTTGGGAATAATGCACCATAAGAGGTCTCAAAAGAGAAATAACTAACTCTAAGCATACAAATAGCTATCCTGACGTTTCACCATCTTCACGTCGGTCTAGAAAATTATGTTAACATAATTTCTGTGCACCATGTGCGTCATCACCGAGAAAAAGACATCCTCAAAAAATATCTAAATTCTAAAGGACGGAATTGGAATTCTCGGATGAATTTGACACATGGTTCATTCCAATTTATGTCAGACTCATTCGGAGTGTGTTGCCATAAAATTTCATTCGATATTGTAAATAGTGAAGTTGAAGTACGTTATGCCATACCATGCCATTCTCCAATTACATTTTCTGCTTTCTGCTCACTAATAAAGGAAGGCTCACAAGAATAGTCGAATAGTGAATCTTCCGCTACATGTTGTTAGCTAATTAGTTTCTGGCAGCTGGATTGGATAAATATTGAATGGGCACCAAAACTGCCTCCTCAAGAGCCAAATTACAACGAATCTAATGTTACTCTCCTGACGTACCTTACTTATTAATCTGAAGGGATTGCTAAGATGAGCTCATTTAGCCAGCCCAAGAGCACTAATGAGAAATTTAGCAGGTTCTCAAAGTGCTCAATGATTGAAAGTATAACTATGTATCGGAGGAAGCCTGCAAAAGTAAACTAATTCTAACAATGATAAAGGGAGTGGATTACCAAATGAATGGGGACGCTCTTCAATTTCGTCCAAGGGATTCTGATGAGAACCCGATTGCATCGGGCTTGAGTTAATTTCATCCAGGTGGGTAGGGCCAAACTAAATTAAATGAGAACATTGATTAGCTCAGCAGCGTCAGGCAGGAACGGCGAGTAAAGTAGTTGGCTTCAATATTTGAGTGGATAACGACTCGGCACACTGGCCGCCATTATAGCCAATGCTTTTTAAGATTTAAGACATAACCTCATACTTACAGCTCAGTTAGGACCTCTTCTTCTAATTCTAAATTATTGAGCTCCCCTTCTCCCTTCAGTGTACTAAGGTTGATCCGATCCGAAGACAAATTCTTCACGAACCTGCAATTCATTGAATATCCAATATATTATTTAGTTAAACC
Organism: Orthonychiurus folsomi; assembly: GCA_036851895.1. Taxonomy (NCBI): domain Eukaryota; kingdom Metazoa; phylum Arthropoda; class Collembola; order Poduromorpha; family Onychiuridae; genus Orthonychiurus; species Orthonychiurus folsomi. Next base: position 63,288 of record JAAXYW010000007.1, on the reverse strand, counting down.
AACCAGTGTGTTTTAACTCATAAAAACATAGTTCAAGAATATTTCCCTTGCCTCGGACAGGAATTCTCTTTATATATCATATTCTGGCTTGACGATTAAAAAAAAAAACTCTTCAAACACACTTAATTAAATTGCCGGTCTAAATCATTATCCTATAAACCATTAAAGCAAACTGATTCAGAATAAACACAATATTCGTTATCAAGAGAAGAAATAGACCTCAAATTTGTAAGATTCTTATTAATTTCAATAAATAAAATTTCATCCAAGAGACCCTATTTTGTCAAATTAAACTGTACATTAAAAAAATCACACAAATTCAATCCGATCTTACCTGGATAGGTGCTTAAGAATTTGATTCTTAATAATACCAGCCATGATAGGTGTTTTTCAAACGACGAATGAAGCCGCGGGGATAAATCCGGTGTCCAGAGGGGAGACAGAATTGACTAGCTAGTTTACTTTTTGTGGAGCAAGCATCTAATTGGGCTAATGTTTAGCACGTGTTGTTATGATGGCGTTAGTTTTCCAATTATTATGGAGCAAAAATTACATGTAATGATGATGAGCAAATGCTTGGATCATGAGCAGAGCAGGAAGGTAATTTGTTTGTTGCAGAATAATTCCAAATGGTCTTCAAATAATGGTGACTAAATCAGAGGCGGCTGCTCATCTCAGGTCTCTCTGTCTGTGCTAATAAAGCCTTTAGTACAGCTATAACTTAACTGGAGCAAGGCCAGAACGTCTGAAGATCTGCTGCTTTTAAATGTGTCATACATCGGTATTTGTCCTGACAGCAACGACCAGCTCAACTCTTCACGTCATGCGCTGCCTGAACAAAAAAAAAGTCGGATTAGATTTGATGTTGTTGAGATTAAATTGAATCCTGATAGTAAGTGCTTCAAAAACATTATTAACATTACATATTTAGTACAGTTTGAGATTGAGTGTCACTGGCTCCACGGTGCTTAGCACAAAACCAACACACCTGGGCTATCTCATGTTAAAGCCCCTGACAGCACTTATGCACGTACAATCATAAATAAATTATTGTCACAGATTAAATCCAGCACTACTATAAGTATGGGAATCAACTCAACTTGCACGTACCAGCAAAAGTGATCATGTGAGGAAACTAAAAATCCTAGTGATATTTACTAGAACATTAACAATATAACCCAGAGTAAATAGTAAATCGGCGGTGATTACGTGCTGTCGTAGCACGGAGCCGAGCAACGTGTATTAACACCTAAACACTCCTTAACCTTCCAAATCGACAAAACCTTACTGATGTTTGCCTAAATTCTTATTTGTCTATTCAGCTTGCCTGCCTGAGCTTTGATAATAATGGCTAAAACGGACATCTACTAATATCAATCAACAGCTGACAAAATGCAATCAGAAAGGACAGGCTCACAAAGAACAACAGAAGTATGCAGTTGCCACATCCGCATCTCCTACTCGCGTATCACGTTTCGCATATATATCGGATTGCTGATTGCTGACAAATAACATGATTGAAATAATTCATCTACTGCTCAACCAAATGAGTTTGCTATGTGTCTTTCTTAATACGCTGAAATGATTTGAATCATGAGTCTTATGAGTTAGTTTGCAATTGAAGACACTCAGGTTCTAGTGTTAACCTGCGTAAAATTGGCAATGCGAACAGTTAGCTTTAACAAATATACATATAATTTTCGTCTAAAGTTAAAAATACAGGTAGCTAAAGAATACATCTTATCAAAGAGTGTAAAATATGCATAAAAGCAGCAGCCCTTGCTTGCTCGGACAATGGATGTGAATGTGATGAAAATACGGTGCAAGTAGCTAACTTTTGAAGGCAGTTAAGACGAAGCAACATATATATGCATAATAAAATTGCTAAAGTCCATATCCTTCTGGCATTAATCCGCAGCTTGAATTTAAGATTTCCTTAAGCTATACAAAGCTGATGTGCTTGCTGAGTGTCTAACAAAAACAATTCAATTTCCTGAGAAATATTTTTCGAGCAAAATACAACATTGCCCGTAGAAATCAATATAAAAAAATAAAAGCGGTCAATAATAATTAGAACAAGACGCCAGCACTCCAGCTCATCTCTTGTAATGCTATACATTCTATTCTAAAGCTTGACTCGAACAAGAAGTTAATTCAATATAAACTGAAATCCACAATTCCTCATGTTACATTTACGAAAAGATGAAGTCACACTAAAAAACCAGTCCGCAACCCTTTCCTTGACGAATGAGGAATGAAATCACGAATATGAAACAAATAACAAATGATTCATCATCACATGGACGTATTTTCCGGCAAAAAAGACCAAACAAGTACAGTTCACCCAGCCCGTATCCCATTTAAAAATATTAACTTAAATGCTGTTCACCGCAATCTGCACTGATAACACAAGTAAGCAATTAGTTAAATAGGCTTAACATTCCTTACCACAGATCAAAGACAAGAACGTCACAATAGCACTGCGTATAAATGGAATGGGCACTAGCCCCATTCAATTTGACCCCAGTATAAGGATCCTTATGGATGCACTTCAACACAAAGTAAAGAAACGATGCAGAATTAATGATAATAATGTAAATGAGGAAAACTGGTGAGAATACGTAAATATGTGTGTATTTGGTGCGTGGGAGACGGAATCAATCTGTGATGGTCCGTCCTCCGTGCCAAAATCAAAACTGAGCCCCGACTCCCTCGTGTTCTTCAATATCAGCTGGTACTAGCAAATAGCATGCAGCGGCACATTTTAGCTCGTACTTGCGCCTTTCACACATTTAGCCTGTGCTAAAAGGAAAACCTAAGAGTAAATCTGCGAGCGAATTTTTCCTGGATAATGACTACAAAAGTAGAAAGGTCACGCTAACTAGCTCGAATATTTTTTATTCACGCTACTGATTTCGTCGTACTTCTTTATGGCGACACTGACATGCCTACAAAAACGACGATAATTAACGACCAAAATTTATTTGCAAAATCTGCAACAAATTTGGTGCGCCTTTCATCGATGATATTATGTCAAGTCGTACCGACTACCGGCTCATAATAATACTCCTGATTTGCTGGACGTAACCCGTGCAGTATTGCAGTTTTGCATCTAAGCAATCACTCATTGCAAGCAATCATAAAATATTTTACTCAAGAAATTGTTGCACAGTAAATAATTGTCAGTATCTTTATTGATTGTTATTTTAATTTTGGTTTTAATTACGAGAACAATGGGTGAGACACATTACATTTACTCGTGATTTCGGGATTTCGCCTCTGAGCGAACGTGTCGTACACCAAATCGGTATTTGGCTGCACATCTATCATTTGCACAGTTGCGTTAGAGGCATTTTTTTTTCTTTTCTTTACTCAAAACAACGCTTTCACGCTTGTATGAATTTTAAAAATGTCTGCACAAATATGATTCCCCCCGTATCGGTGATGCCTGCGGTCTGGGCTCCAGAGTCAGTCGTATTTACGAATACACGATAAAACCGCGATCGGTTATCAATTTGCGAACAGATGTAATCGTATTTAATTCCTATCAATTACAAGCAGTGACATAAGGTAGTTAAATTCGGGGCTTCACGTTGACATTGCAGCTCAAGGTCAAGGGCCAGGGCCGTGTTGTGAACTTCAAGTACTGGAGCTGGGGCGTTGCTGGTTTTTTGTACCGGCCCGCCATTTGAACTGCATTCTATATCCCAGGCCTCTTTGAGTTGTGCTGTGGATGCCATTCCCTGCACCGCCCCTAGCGGCTTCCTCTTGGAAAACATCCGCGTGTCAGTCGTGGCGTGGTCATTCGCATCGCAAACCTAGGGACAACCACTCGGCTCCTTTTTGTGTACAAGGACTCTGCAGTCTCAGTTTGTATTTAATCTTGTGAGCAGTAGCTATCTTAGCCTCAAAATGAGTTTTTCTAGTCCATTAGCAGAAACAGAGTTTTGGGACAGTGGCGATGATGATGGGCCAGGAAATCTTGATTCAGAAGGATTACGATTGGCACGAGAAATTCTTGCAGAGTTTACCTCGTCGAGAGAAAATCTTCCAGGTAATGCAACGCTTACCGCTGACTACCAAATAGCTAAAATATTTTTTACCACTTTGGCATGTTGTTGATGTGTAATCATCAAAGCACCCTGCACCCCAAGCTATTTTTGTACGTTTTGGCATAATAATGTTAAAGTTTAATCATCAAAGCTCTCCAATACCATTAGGTGTGGAACGTAATTAATTCAATGTTCAATTATAATCATAATTCAATCATAGCACTAACTATAATATTTTAGTCCAGGGTAACTAAATTCGATTTCTGGATTTCCGGGTTCTCATATTTCGGTCTCGGTATTTCGATGTCAATCAAATCAATAATATTAAAATTTTAAACTTCTAAGCCAAATTAAATTATATTGCTTACCTACATCTGAAAAGCAGTGATTTTGTGAATTATGCTTGGGGTTTTATAATTCAGCACGGCTTACGTTGATTCTATGAACTATCGAAGTGTTGCAATGACAGCTTTGAAGCGTTTAAAACTTTGAATAGTAGCATGTTTTCTCCTTTTCTTCTTTACATTGTTTTAGCCTCTTTAATTTACTCTGTTTACTTAACAGATTTAATCTTTCCCGGATTTATGAACCAACGTTTGCTGGACGCCGTTTGCGACGCTGCCCCCGAGTTTGGTCTGGCGAAATATTCCAAAGTGTAAGCATGCATTTTAATGTTGCATTAATTCCTAAATTAGTTCCTGCATAACACTTGTTTCAACTGCGACAAAACAAAAAATTAATTATTTTAAGTGTTGAAGAAAAGAAGTATTGCTATTTCACAAAACCTCGCCTGGGAGAAGATTTGATCGGCCTAATTCATTTAACCAAAGCGTCGGAACAAGCAATACGAGCTTTAATTGAACGTTGTATATATGAAGATACGAACTTCAATCGCTTTCAAGTTTTGAATTCTGAGGGCCTAAACGGAAATAGAGGTATTTAAAAATCCACCAAGATCTGCAGCATTCTTAAATAAATTAGTATTCAATAACGTTTGCTTACAAATTAAGATTGTGGAAGAACTGGAGCACAGTGTCCAACGCTTCCGAGTCATGCTAGCGGCGCAACATGCAAGTTGTCTAGCCATCCACCCCCGCAAATTCCGCTGAGGCCTTCCTCCGAATACCAGTCTTACAGACGGTCCTTACCAATTTGGAAGCACAGAGGAGACATTTTGGGAGCCTTTCACACTTACCAAATTGTAATTATTAAAGGTGGCGCTGGAATTGGAAAAACGACCCAGGTATTTGTCTTCTTTGCCAGATTCTTATTGTCAGTATAATAAAGCCGGTTTCAGCTTTCGGAGAGAAGCTTGCAGATCAATGATTAGTGGTTAGTATGTCTCTTGGAAAGTTCTCGTTTCAAATAGCTACAGCCTACAGCCTTCGTATTCAATGTATGTAATGTTGTTGGATATCACGTTATTGTAAATTTTTATCATTTACTACAGATTCCTCAATACATCTTGGATAATGCAATTGAAGAGCGCAAACCAGTTCGAATTATTGTGAGCCTCCCGAGGAAAGTTGCAGTTTTGGCAATAAGCGAAAGGGTTGCTGCTGAAAGGGGTGAAAGGATTGGTGGCACTGTTGGTTATCAAGTCAAGCTCGAAAGTCGAATTTCTCCGAGCGCCACTTTACTGACTTATTGCACCAGCAATGTTCTTCTCCGTTCTATAACAAACTTGGACTATGACGTATTGAAAAATACGACGCATATTGTAGTGGATGAGGCGCACATCCGAGACCGATACACCGATTTTATTTTGACATGTTTAAAAGAAATTCTCTGTGATTTTAATCACCTGCAACTGATTATTGTTGGGGCTGATGAACAGATGGATAAAATTTCCCAGTATTTTGAAACACCGTGTTTTCAACTTGACACTGGCGGATCTTCCTTTGAAGTCCACACAAAATTCTTGGAAGATGTGTTATTTCTATGGTTTGACAAATTCGAACATTTACCAGAGAGTAAAGAAACGACAACCTGGATAGGAAGAGACTACCATGCGGCTCTCCATGACAATAGTTCACCGCATGATGTCCCCTACCTTCAGCCCCAGTTTGAGCCATTTCCACACAATGAAGGACTTGATCTTCAATTTGCTGATTCATTGATAAAAGCTGCCTTCTCTGCCGAGGATAGAAAACCCTTCGACGAGTTTATTGACCTTGTCCTGCAATCGAAAATTTCAGTAAATTATTGCAGCAGTAAAGCTGGAATCAGCATACTTATGGCTGCAGCGGCTGTGGGCTCATTGGAATACGTCAAGAAATTACTCAACTTTGGTGCGGATTTTACTATGCGGGCAAATAATGGGTTTTCTGCTAAAGATTTCTCGAAGAAGTTTGAGAACCAATTGGTTTTTGATTTTTTGGCGGATCTTGAACTCTATAATAACAACCCCAAGACTAAACTTTTGAGTTGCTATCAGCAAAGAATTCTCAATGAGCGGGATCATCTGGACCTTAATTTGATTTTAAATCTTATTCATAAGATTCATACGACTACCGTAAGTAAAGTACATGCTTTGGGGGCATTTCTCAGATGATCCACTTGACTATTATTCAACAGGTGCCTTCGTCTGCAATACTGGTATTTCTGCCTGGTTATGAAGAAATTGTTCAACTCAAGCATATGCTCTTCTCAGACACTGATTTCCAACGTCGGGAATTTGTGGTGTATCTGGTTCACTCCAATATGCAGAATGGCGACCAGCGTTCGATGTTTACTCAGACAAGAACCGGAGTTCGGAAGATTTTACTAGCTACCGATATTATTGAAAATAGTTTGACGTTTAACGATGTCGTACACGTAATTGATTCCGGAAGAGAACGAGAAAATGTGCTTAATTCATCTGCAACTGTGGGATTTTCAAAGTTTCGTTATAATTGGATTTCTAAAACATCCGCATTACAAAGGAAAGGCAGAGTCGGGCGGTGTCAAATTGGCTTTCATTACTGCCTCTATTCTGCCAAACAGTTTAGCTCAATGGAGCTGCTTGGTGAACCAGAAGTCCTGAGATGTTGTATTCAAGAGCTATGTTTGCTGACAACCGACTTAATTGGTGATGATGCAACAATCCCTGATTTCTTTGCGCATCTTCCTGATCCACCACTGCCCAGTACTGTTGATTCTGCTATTAGCACATTAAAAACGCTTGGAGCTCTTGACGAGACGGAAGAGGTGATTTAGTTTGGATTATGGATTGCTTTTAAATCTTTTTTGAGTGCTAAAATATTTGACGTTTTAGTTTTATAATTTCAGCTCACTCCTCTTGGCGCTCGTTTAATGGACTTTTCAATTGAGCCCCGTTTGGGAAAAGCCCTACTTTATTCTATAGTTCTCAAGTGCCTGGACCCAATCTTGACCATTGTTTCTGCGCTGGCATTCAGGTACACCCTTAAATGCTTGCGAATTTTTCGGCTGGGCGCCTTTGTTTTATCTTTGTTCTTTGTGTTTAGGGATCCTTTTGAGATTCCGGAAGACATTGCCGGGCGAAGGAAGTTGTTTGCCTGTAATACGTTTAGCGATCATGTAGCTTTACTTAAAGCCTTCCAGGTAAATAATCCTTAGCAAGAAATGCATCTTAATCTAAATTCAATACGTGTATTGATTATTCTGCGTTTCTGTATAATGATGATAAACTTAGGAGTGGGAGCAGCTAAGAGGTACTGAATCCGAAGTGGAAATTTTGTCAAGGGATCAGTTTTGTTCTCAACATGCATTTTCATCACCCGCTGTTGATATGATTTACGGGATCCGCACTCAATTGTTGGCTGAGCTGCGGGCATCTGGATTTATTCGTTGCATTGGTGCCGTCGATGTACGTCTTTTTTAATTTTTTTGTAATAATTCATAACATTTTCATAATGATTGAGCTCAATGGAATCCATTCTTGTGTTTTTGATTTCAGGTGCGAGATTTGAACCGTCATTCGGACAACTTGGCGATTGTAAAAGCAACATTAATGTCTGCGCTCTATCCAAACGTAGTGAAGATTGATAGGAACACACGGACTCTCACTAACGGGTATATTGACTAAATTCATTTTAGCATAATGGTGCGATGCCAGTTAGCACTGTAATATACTCGAAAATTAATGCTAATTTTTAAACAGATTTGACCACAAAATTCTTTTGCATCGTTTCTCAACTCTGAGTGGCCAAAGCAAAAGCGGCGTTGCTTCAATTCCATCAGATTGGATCATGTACGAAAAAACGAGTTCTTTGGAAACTGTCACTTCTATAAGAGGTTGCACAGCTGTCAGTCCAGCTGTTTTGGCACTCTTTGGAAGCCACTCATCCAAAACTATACCTGACATGGAATGTCTGCATCGTAAGTCGCAGTGGAATTTGAGCGTCATGTGCTGCTTTTTTTAAACAATATATTTGATGAATAGTTGGACTGCGCTATCGGTTAAATCAACCCCAAGATGTCCTGTTACGAATTCATGAATGCATTGCTTTGCTCGGAAACAAGCATCACATTCAACTAATTCAACAACTCGCTATAATGTTTAATGCGTTAGTAGATCGTGTACTCAAAAGACCCGGAGTTATGTTTACATCAGTGAGGAATGTTAATACTTTTTTCTAACTGAGCTTTGCTTTAAGCAGCTCAGTTGGAAATTTGTATTTCTTTAGCTGAAGTTTGTCTTATCCTTTCAGCATGAGGAAAGTGTACTCTCGACAATCCTCCTGGTTCTAACCTCTGAGGATCAGCAAATCGGGCTTTTGCAAACTGAAGGTATAGGCCAGCGGCCAAGATTTGTAGATGGAAATCTTCTGTCGGCCCCCAGGCTTGGTAAGCAACTGCATTTTGATTAAATGAGTTTAGTTTGATGGCACGCACCTCCTGCAAATGTCTTGTCAAAGGTATTCACAATTTTTTTTCAGGATATGAAAAACCTGAAAGAGGAACAGAGCATTCTGTCGTAAAAACTACTTCAGTAAAAAAACAGCCCGTCATTTTTCCTGATGATGACTAAGATGGTGATCGGTTGCCGTTAAAATTATCATATTTTGTTATTCTGATTTAATGACTAGCTCCAGTTCGGCGAACTTAGTTTTTATCAAAGCTGTTCTGGCGCAGGAATGATTATCGCTTATTATTTTAAAGTGTAAAAAATTAGTTATAGAAATTATTATTAATTTGGTGTGTGTTTTATTTTATTTAGAGCCAGATAGAGCCAGCTTGTGTTGTTTCTGTAGGATTCCTATTCAAAAGATTTTCTAATTCAAAGACATACTACCAATAGTATGTAGTAGGCAGGCGCTGCAAACCAAAATATATTTAATAAAAGAAAAACAAAGCGGAATCGAGAATAGCACTTTGTTCAAATGTAAAGCGGGACACAATACATACTCAAGCATGTCTTCGTTAGATAAAATGGCGCCAATGACGTGACAGGCTGCATGTCTAAATATAGCAGAGTTTCTATCGTGCATGGGCTGGGTGTGTGCATGAACACTGAACACGTTGCGTTGAGTGAGGCATTGTTCCCGCTTCTGTCGTTTACAAAAGTTAAGTCCTATGATGCACTGGGCACATAAACAATATAGTTACATAAGCCGAATTCTTTGAATTCAGACTTCATTTCTCTCTGCTAAATTATTGCACTTATTTGAAATTTAATTGAAATCTAATTATACTATTTATTACCACTTTTACTTCTACTTTAGGCGGAAGGGCAGCAGCATTTAGCTTTCCATCAAATAGTTAAACTCGTCCTCAATATACAAAACAGCCAGATCGAGGCGATAAAGGCGAAGCGCTTCCCATCGACAAGTTACAAAAGCCTTGAAGCTGAGGCTTGAGAGAGAGAGAGCAGCAAGCTCTGTAGTTGGCGAAGGAAATGACTGGAAATGATGAATACTTCAATTTAGTTTAAATTTTTTAACTGCATGCAGCAAGTGTCCAAGTATGCTTCTATTTTACATTCATCTTTGGATTTGTATGTCTTGTGGCAAAAAGAATTTTGCTCGCAACCAATCTAATTCCAAAAACAAATGGGTGGGTATAATTAACAATGCAGCGCATAGTATTATTTTATATTTAAAAGAACTTCTAATTGGAATATCCATTAAAGCAATTCCTGTCCTTTGTTAACAGGGGTTGTTTGGCAAACATTTTGTTTTAGCTCCATCTAAGCATTTATGACTAAGTTTGTAAATATATTTGACAGCTAAATTTGCATGTTTCAATTTCATTTCTGCATTTGGTTCGTTGTATAAATAAAAAACGTTTATTGGAATTTGAAAACAATTTATTAGAGTTCTGTTATTTCCATGAAAAGTTAGTGATGGTGACTAACACACAAAATAAAATTTAGTTTTTGGTAGAAGGCATAGAATCAGGAGCAGTTGGTAGTTGAGGTTGTGTAGCAGACCCAAGGTTGTAGATTTGAATCATATCGTCTGCCATTGACTTGACAGCTGCGAATGTTTCAACTCCAGAAGGAAGGATTTGATCTGCCGGTAAGAGGAATCCATACTTTCCTGTATCCCTTAACTCAAAGCAGTACGAGTATTTAATATTTGCAATTCCTTTTGCAAAATCTTCACTTCCACCAGCAGCAGCATCTATTTTTATAAAACGGTAGCATTAGAGTACATTAATGTTTTCGTTCAGGCAGTTAGCTTCTTATTCTGGCCTTTGACGTAATAAACATACACAACAGTTCAGGTGAAGGTCCAACTTGAAATTCTGTTCCATACACGTCCTTTATGGCTTTAGCTGCTTTGTTCGCTACGGTCATCTAAAACGAGTCACACTTATGCTATCGTAACGTAAATATTTGCTTTTGAGGGTTACATACCAATTCCTCATGATCAGGAACCCTAACTCGGTCGTAACCCCAAGGCAGGAAAAGCATCTGTAAACACCAATTTATTTAAAGCGGCAATTTGTAATGTCAATTTGTAAAGCTCATTTTTGGAAAGCCACTTATAAAATTAATTTACCTGTGAGTAGCTGTGGAACGTTAGAAATAGTTTAATTTGCTCTCGGTTTTCGAAAACAAATTTCTGGACGCTGGCTATCTCAGGTTCTGACGCTGGCTTCGGTCCGCGATAGGTTTCCGAGCATGGACTGCCAGAAGTTCCTTTTCCTGTATCGCAAGGCAACACAGGTGATCTCATTCGTATTATTAAATAAGCTTTCTTTGCTAACCTCCCCATTTGTACTCAAAGTTCCTGTTAGGATCCACCCCTTTGCATTTAAACAGGTTAGCAAATACGTTACTTTCAGAGCCAGTAGAACGAGTTTTCCTCCACATTCGATCCTGTAGTTTTAATTTCCTTGAGTTTGGACAAATAACTTTGAGCATTTTGGCGTACTTACAGTTGTGTGACTAAATTCATAACCATCTGGATTAACATTTGGCATAATGTACCAATCGAAGGCCTCAAGAAGGTAGTACTTAGGATCTTGGACAGCTTGCCGAATTAGTTCATTAGCCATGTACGTCACAACGGCTGGTGAAACCCACTCTCGAGCATGGATGCCTATATGCATCAAATGAATTTTCTGTAAATTCTTGCCCCATAGAACCGTAAAACGATTTGCTAAAATGAAACTAACCGCCATCAATCCAAATAGCTGGCTTTTTAGATCCCGCACCACCGGTTGAGATTTTCATCACTTCAAGTGGACGCTTTTCCGAGCTCTCACCAATTCTAGTCACTTGTACCAAATTGGGGTACTCAAGTGCCAGACTAGCCATCCACTCTTGAATCTTGGGGTTATGGCATAAAATTGCTTGGTTGAAATGGTATTGTAAATCAAGCAATTATTATGCGAACTGAACTTACAGTGCTGAGCTTATGATATGTATCCCATGTCATGGTGGAAGACTGCCTCTTCAAGAGACTGACTTGCTCACTCTGGATTGCACTGTTCAAAAACAATTGGTAATTAACATTTAGCCTAGTCATAACAATATTTAGTAACATTTACCTTGCAACATTGGGAATCATGGTCTCAAAAGGGATTCTTAAGAGCCCCAGCATTAGCTTCAGATTATCAACGTGCTCTGGGCAAACCATAATGTCAGTAGGGTTCACTTGACTAGGCGGACTCCAGAAATCAAAATTGTCGTTGACGAAAACGTTGGTTAATGTTCTGTATGAGACGTTATCAGTCGCATTTACCCTCAACACTTGATACCTGAAACGCATATAATTTTTGAATTCAAATATATTGCTTATAGGGATTATTAAAAGTCACTTTACCCATTGTAACCACGATTATTTCTCAAACTGGAGAACAGACATGCAAAGGTAGGGAGGAAGTAAGCAGCTGGTGCTGCCAACGCTGGTGGAATCGGAGCAAAAGCTTCCATAATTTTTCTGTAGGGCGCACGGTAAAACAGAAAATGTTCTCTGCTATTTAGAAGGGTTTATATACAACTTTCTGAATGCATTATGGTCATTTAGGATTTCATAATTAACATTGAACAGGCTTTCCTTTACCCTTCAACCCGAACTCTACATAAAAACTCTATTCGTCGTTCATTACGGTCGGCATAATGAGTGCATTTCTGGCTTCTTGCTAAAGATCTCTGTATATCGAATCCGCATGCACTTAATAGATATTATTCATGTCAATTGGATAAATCGAACCCTGAGGTTCAAGGCTAAATGATGTGAAAGCATATGCTTTCGCATGATTATGCGGGCATGGAATTCTTTAGTCCTGATGATATTAATATTTTTCCAATTATATCCAGATGTTTGTTAACACATAAAAAACACAAGTAAGAGTTGGATTTTCATTGAATTAAGACTGTAAGAAAAAGAACGTTTACGTTATCGTAGGGAAGTTTTAAATCCTTCCTGCTACACGACTGACCAATTTTTTTGTGCTTTAACTCGTGAGATGAATATAAAAAAAGATAAGAAATGGTAATTTAAAAGCACTTTGTTTATTTTCCCTGAATAAACATCATGTACTAAATTTATAAACAATACCCGACAAGTAAATATGTGTGCGTCAATTTCGGTTAGACACGTTGCATGTGATTCATCATTCATAAATTTAAAGTATTAAAACTCATTAACAATGCTCACTTTGACTTCTCCCGCTACTTCCGCTGGCATCACCCAACAAATGCTCTTCACCCTGTGATCCCCCTGATTTCTTGTCCTTAAAGCCAAATTTCTTTCCAATTTTGCTTGTCATTTTGTCACCGATAAGAGGACTGGACGCAGTGATTCTAATATCGTCCATGGTAGCATCATCATCTTCCGCACCTAGCCCAGTGCCCTGATCGTCATCTCCCGAGGAAGTAGGTGAAGTTGGAATAGTAGACGAGGGAAAGCTGGAGGAAAGGGACAAGGTGTCGCCTCCACCCAGTATGTCAGTTTCCCGGGCCAAAGCAATGTGAAGTGGATTTTGCGAAGCTCCAATGTACCAGGATTGAATCGGAGCTGAGGCAGGAGATTCGGGCCGATGCAGAGTGCTTCCAGTTGTGTCCGCTAAATGAACTGTACTTGTTGTAAATCTTTCTGGGACAGATGCCAGGTTCGGATTTGGACCAAATATCTCATGGACCGTCGGAGGCTTCTTGTCTGTGCGCATTGATACAATTGTTGTCATGTTCTCATCCAGCTCGGGAATCACGTCTTCCACTACATTCCGAGGCACGTTCGTTGTGCTCCCCATTCCTACAATTAAAAAAAAAATAATTACTATCAAGTTATTCTCCGTTTGTCAATTTAAATTAGTTCCCCATAATGATAATATGATGCATAATAATAACACTCCTCTCCGCCGATTTTTGATCCTGATCCCTTACAAAACCCCACAGTTCCCACAATTTACGGCAGGTTAGCTACTATACGGGCGTCAAAGATAGAAACAAGTGTATGTGTGTGTGAGGTACGATATGTATTTTGGAATGTGATGCAAGGATGGATTTAAGATCAAAGTTTTGGGCCCTTCCATCTTACTCAAAGAATGCTGCTAGGTTAGTCTTCGCCGTGTTTATGTTTGCACAGATGAGCGTCTATTAGATAACCTGAGTCTTAAGCCGCCGGAAACCTTCAGTTAACGGCTTTAGATTATTTCACATGACTGATCACTACATTGAAATCGACTCAATAGAAATCTTCTCCTTGATTTATCTTGAATTTTCTTTGAGTTGGTCTCCGAATTTCTACTCTATTGTTCGCAAACTTTACAACGAATTACTTTAACTAACCACTAGAGGAGTGCTCGGTACGCCATTTTTAGCCAGTAGCGCAGAGGAATTTCGTAGCCCACGATCACGCTTGTGGGTTGAGCAGATAAAAGTCTCAAAGATGTCTGGGACGTCCGGATTTCACTCCAGAGTGGGTTCAAATTTAATTGGAAATCGAAGCAATAAGACAAGTGGAACGTTTGTAATTTTAGAGCAACGCAGCATTTTGAGAGCAATCCTTTTCCTTTTCTTTCACTTATCTTGTTCCTTGCTCGCACTTTAAATTAATTGCTAAATTCTTCACAATTTTCCGAGATTGGGGTGGAAGTTGTTCTGAGTTAAAAGAAATCGATTTGCTTTACCTTCAATTCCAGAATCAAACTATATCAGAAGTTTTGCTTGAGCCTCACTCATAGACATTAGATGCGAAGTGTGTTGCATACGTAACAAAAGTAGCAATGAAGCACTTAGCTTGGTTACAGGATATAACTCAAAATGGCGGGCATAAAAATTAAAAATTAATTTAATCAAAAATCAAAACACAATTAAAACACAAAAATGTTAAGTTGCCATCCCTAACTGCTTCAAAACTTCTACAATAGCAGATGTACTTTTTGGAACACTTGTCTATTGAAGCAATTTGAAATCGATTGGAAGTTGAACACAGTGTATCTGCCTATCAATTTATGTGCCTATCAGATATGGATTGAGAACACATAAAGAAAAATAGCTGCAAGGTAAAATAGTCTTGCATAATAATCCCTATCGCTTTAACCAAGATTGGGTAAGACTGTTAGTATTAATCAAATAATGGAAGTGAAAAAGAAAGGGAGGTCATTCTTACCGTCCAATCCGTATGAAGAAGACATAGTTGGATCCTTTTCCCTTGAAATCATTCGCTTGAAAACGGACGCAATTGAGCTGGCTCTACTTAGCTTTCCACCGACACTATCTGCTAATGTTGCTTGGCTTGCATTAGAGCGAACACTCGCTGTCCTTTCTCTTCTCGAAGAAATACTTCCCAGCCTTGTTGAATGTGATGCGGCTCGAGAAACTCGGCGCCCAATTTCCTGTTTGCAAAAAGAACGTATTTTAAAAAATATTTTCAAATTGTTACATAGAGGAAGAATTGTAAATATACTTCAAATACTATCTCTGTAAAATCTAAAGGTCGTGCATTTGTTACAAGTAGCATCACACGCCAGCTTGCTCTGCTACAGTTATTAATTACCCCAATTAGTATGTGCCATAATTAATAAATTTATTGCTGCAACTGTGCAGTTGAATTCCTTCCTAGGGAATATTAATTTTTTACTTGAAATGTAAGATGTACCTAATATATTAAGCTAATAATTAACTTTAGTCTGAAGAAAACTCAGCCTTGTAGAAAAAGGTAATGAATGCTTCAACTACAAGATGAGTATGAAACCAGTATTCTCCCAATTAGAATACGAGCCCAGTATCGCGTTAGCGCTTTCCCCACAGATTTAGCATTAGTTTACTAATGCTCCTGAAAACACTACAAGAGGAAGGAATGAAACACTAACTACTAAGTTACTCATTCATGACATGAATCAGAATGAGGAAAACGATATCAGTGAGTGGAAAAAATATTTCCAGCTCTTCCCTCTTTATTTGTACAACGCGGGCTTCTCAATTAAGAAGGGAATAGAATGAACATGATAACACATTCAGGGAGGGCTTTTGCTTCACAAAAGTAAAAGAGAAAATTAGGGAGCGCTTTCTCCTCATTATTAATTTGCTTGAACACTTGAATCGAACATAATGAAAAACGTTTACAGAAATACTACTGTACAAGATGTGTGCTAACCATCTGGAATACAAATGCATCTCATCACTACATCCGTACAAATATGTATAATTTTTATTCTGTCAGAAGAAAGCCCAGGCAGTAGGCAGGTAACAGTAATTAACCAAAAGAAGCCCGTCCAATCAGCATTAAGCCGCTAATTAAGTGAGTCTCACTCTCCAAATTGATTAGGGATGATGAGGAAAAGTTGATTAGCTGGAATTAGAGTTTTTAGAAATCGGAAAGACGCATGCCAAGTCAATTCTTTGTTAACATAATTAAAGCACGAATCAATTGTAGAATCTAATTTGCCAAGTTCAAAAAGCTTCGCTACGGAGAAATGATGATCCCGACCAAAAAACTTTTACTCAAAGTGTCCCAAGCAGATCCTGTCCTCTCATTTGTTAGTCAATCAATAACGCCTCTTATTTTGCCTAAGTTTTAGGCAAACTTAAATATTTATCAGCACATTTCAAAGGTCCCAAGTTGACATTCCTGCTTACTTAATTTCCCAAAATTGGAACTGAGACGACACTACTCATGTCATCTGAGCAAACTTAACATTGGCTGATCTACTATTCACCAATATTACTGTTATCAAAAACAAATTTTAACACTTATTATTCACGATACAGGTTTGCAGATGTGGGATACAATAAGCATTGTGTGCATGCATGCAATCATGCAATTTGGAAACACACGTATCAGGTAAATTCAACTCACATGGCGGAAGTGGTTTTTCTTTTTCTGATCTAGTAGATAGCATCATTTTAATCTTGAAGTTTGTTGGGAATCGTTTGTTTTTCATTATCAAAAGTTGAACTCAGCAAGCACGTCAACCAGTTACGCAACTTTAGTGACGAACTTTTGATTTGAAAAATAAGCAAACCCGAACCAAGGATAATCGACAGGGTCACGTTTTGGATAGACCAAACCAGACTCCGTGAGAAGCACTGAAAAAGAATTTTTAGAGTAGTAGTATGACTCATGATCTCCCTCAATACTTGGGATGATTGTTTCCTAGCCCAGTAAAAATCAGTTGGATCTTATAACTTTTGTCAAAAAAACTTGGCTTAAAAATGTTAATCCCTAATTGTAAACCTTTCTTTATCAGGTAAGGAAATATAGAGCAAAGTAGCTTGAATAACACAAAGAAAATGTATTATCCCAATGATGAACTCCGTGCTTAATAATCTTATGATATGGTGGAACAAAGAATCGGTCGTGAAGTGACTCCTTACCCCAGACTCCGACATCTCATCCAGTTTAACTGACGGCGGAGATACAATCTCTCCATCAACTTTGGACAGTTTAATTTTGTCTGTGGAGTGGCCTGGTGGAATGTCATTGTATTGTTCTGATGCAACCGTGTGAGGAAGCTCCTGGGGAAATACTTCGTCCCAATACTGGTCTTTTAATAATTCTGGGTGCTCATGGTGCATTTCATCCACAATCAAGTAGGAAACCTGCAAAATAAAAACGATATAACTTGATGAATTTTACAAACATTTTACACCCGTAACTCGTCATACTAATAAACAACTTGTCAACTATGAATATTCAGCAAACTTCCTGACACATTTTCTTCTTTAAGTGTTAAACCCTAAACTGTCTTTTTGACTTCCCCTGTTGCTATTTGTATTGGATGTAGTTTAGTTGAAATGGGCCAAAACGCTTTGATTTGAATGGAACCAAGAGTTTATGAGACTTTTTCTCTCTGCAAAGAGAGTCTTGGAAATGTGTTGAATTGGAGGAATCCTTACGTAAACAAACTCTCGGTATTCACAAAGGCATCTGATTTCACCAAGGATTGCCAGGATAGATTAGAGAATAGATGAATAGAACAGGGGACTTGGGACAAGGAAAGAAAAATGCGCGGTCAATAGATCGAGGAATTCTAGTGGTTCCTATTGTGCAATTTAAAGAGTCCCACGCGATTTTATTTGAAAAAAGAATGTGACGTGGGTATCAAGAACGACATCCGTATCAAACAGAACAAGCCTGTTTGATTTGAGCAAAGTTGTTGGCCGAAGCCTTTCCAGCGTTGAAAAATGTACAATTTCAGTACGAGTGTCAAAGAAAATCTTTCGAATTTTATCTGAAGATCTTTTGTGATCGGGGGACTTAACAAAGTAACAATTTCAAGATTCAATTTAGGGTACATGTTGTACGAAAATTTGTTTGAAAACTGGCTTCTTTCTCCTTTTGTGTTCCCTTGCCTTGGATCAATTCCCTCAACTACATTCACATTATGGTTGCAAATGTCAGATGCTGGCGTCTAGAAGAAGCCACATGATTTCATTAAATTCCGCCCATTCCGAAACTAACACCAAAAAAAGTAAATATGTTCTTGTAAGAACAAACACGCAGAAGAAAAAGGAAGGTTAACTGCAGTTTTCTTCAATGAATTCAGCTAATGGATAAAGGTTTGAATTATTTACTTTTATCTTTACGGAAAAAGAATGTATTGCATTCGAAATCGACTGAACCTAAGTCTCCTCTGTTTAATTTGGAAACCCGAAACTATCCTCCCCGATTTGAAGTAGAAGTATTCTTTTGCCTGGCTCTCTCATCTCGGCCACAAAGCTCTTCGTCATATGCAAGCTCACATTTCACGAGGTAGAAAAGTGAGCACAGGCAAAAGGGGGAAAATAGCCAAAGGAGGAATAAAGTTGTGCAATGTCGAATGATTTAAAAGGATTGTATTCTGTACCTGGAGATTGCGGTCTACCATCCAATTGAGTTCAAAGTCATCATCATCGTCACCGAAAGGGTTGAGAAGCGACTCTGCTACTTTCAGCCATCCCATGTAAAAGAAGAACTACAAAGCATACGTGCAACACCGGTTTTGTATTAACTTAAAATCCAAACTCTGAATTGGGCCTAGTTGGGCTTGGGGAATCCTGCTCTTTTTGTATTACTTCTCTAGTTCCCAGTCAATAATCCTTTGATGTGCTATTGCCCCTAGCCCATCACTCTTATGCTTCAACAAATCGGTATACTTTAAATTTAACAAATTTAATCCAAATTTGAATTCAAATTTTTTAAAAATTCGTACTTAAGGCTTGTAATTAATTGCAAAAGTATTCCTTGAAAAAGCCAATCAAATTCATATTTACTTCAACTATTAAGAACTTGCCTGTAGAACGGTGAAAACGGGAAAAACTAAATCCAAGTCTCCAGCTCTGTTTTTGGAATTAATCACAGTTTCATGTTCCGGGTACAACCACTGTCGCCCCATGACACATGAGAAGAAATAAGAATATACTGCCAATGTCACAACCTGAATAAGCACATCAAATTCACATAAATTTCTGATATTCAAGTCAATTTTGTTAATTGTAAGTAAAACCCAAACCTGTGTATAAACTAAAGGAACGCTTATCCAATCGTAGCTTATTAGAAGTCCACATTGTCCCCGAAAATTATTCAGTTCATCCAGAATTGTTTTCACTGCGAAGTCGTATGGGATTTTCCCTTCTTTTCTTGCTCTTGTCACAATACTGGCTGCCCAAACAACTGGGAGCCAAGTTTTGGTGTATCCTGGAACACTTCTCTCTAAATCTTCTATGATGAGCTTTTCGTTCTCAAGAAGAAGACCTGCCAAAACATAGTGTAAACTATATTTTTACCGTAACACTCGAATTGCCCACTACTTGAATCTATACTCTTCCAGCAAATGTGGATTAGATTTTTTCCAAGTAGAAACACCGACTTTCTTAATTTAGATCCCCGTTGCATCACGTCGGGTTTCCTTCAAGAAATCAAATTTTGCACAACTGACGGCCAATGCGCCATTAGCTAATCCGCTTGACATGCAAGGGCAAAGCAACAAAATCGATGGTTCAACATGATAGAAAGCAAATTAAATGGCAACAAAGACACGTCAGTCAGAACCTACAATAATTGCAACTTTCTTGTGTAATGGCATGATCTGCTAACTCAAATTGATTTGAAATGATCTAACTCTGGCACGTCGGACTTGAAAACATATACATAGTGTAGGCAAATTTAAATTATACCAAAAGGACTAATGATTTATTGTTAACCAGGTGTAAGATCTAACTGAAAATATGTTTTGATAGGGCGGATAGTGTCATCAAATCTCTATACTATTTGTTTCAATAAACAGAAAATGCAGACCTGCTTCGATGAGATGATCCAGAGTAGGAAAGCGCTTTTTGACACGTGCACTAATAAGTGAGAAACACATGGTGAGAGAAAGACAACAATATCTCATGATAGTTCTTCGCATCATTCGACCTTTCTCGTCCTGCGTCAAAGGAAAAATAAAGTCAATAAATTTTACTGTCAGAAATAAGTATATATGCTTTGACTTGCTTTCGCTTTCACATCAAAGGTTAAGAAAGTTTTTCAGGTATCCCACTCACAGTTTACGTTATCAATATTCGGAACTACCTCGTATTTTACTCTCACTATGTTACAATTTACGGTACAAATTCTTTCAGTAAAATAAATCAAAGCAAAAGACACACCTTATTTCTTATTGTAAACAAAAATAATAAAACAGAATACCTGTCCATGAATGCTTGCGCTCACATAGACGGCAATAGGATCCGGCCATGGAATTGTCTTGTATTGGTCCCACCATCGACCAACCACAATAGAGACGTAAAATCCCAGCACAAAAGAGACTGGAATCAGATTTGAATATTTCTCGCAGTAAATACAAATTTGTTCAAAGTATCTGTCAAAGTTCAACATAATTATACAAATTGCTTATTACAATTTTTAAAAAGCTTCAACTTATGTTCTCGATTTCATTCAGGGAGGCAAACACAATATTTTAGGATTAGATAAAAACATTTTTTAATGTTTCTGTATTCCGACAGTTTATATTTTCGCGTCATCCAGAATATATAAAAGGCGTGTAATGAAACATTCATATATGGAGTCAAGTGCAAAATAATTGAATCTAACATGCAGTACTGATCGAAGGGAGTGGCGCCTGTTTTATTGCCTGTGCTAATCCGGGTACTCTGTTTGGAAGCATGTCAAAACGTATTAATCAGATTAATTCAACTCGTGAAATGCTCTAATGTAGTTTAAATGCCATTCAAAATTCTGGCATGCTAATTGCATTAACGACCTCATAGTGGAAATATCAAAGTTTGAATAACAATTCTAGCAATAAAAATTGTTGGATGATTCCTGAAACTACCAGAATGAGGCTTTAAAAATGTTTTTCACTTAAATTGACCAGGACGTTGAAATAATTCCCAGGCTCATTATTTTGCTATAAATTTGCTATAAGCGTCTAGGGAGAACCATGCGGTTGGAGTTGTCTACGTAAAGCATATATGAAATTTGGGAAACCTGCAAAGCTTTTTGAGGTTAAACTACAGAGCACCGTTTCCATCGTTCGGAATTCCCTTGACACTTGGCTCCAAAGCTCTTTTTTTTCCTAATAGAGTGATGGTGAAGGTAAAGCCCTGGTGGTGGGTTAATCTTATGTTTTATGGATAGCAGAAAAAAAGGAGCGGAAATGTCAGAAACTTCCATGCAGTCAGTCGCTTATGCTCCAATCTAATGTTCAAAACTTACTTCTGTTGTGCTGCATCAAGGAAAAATCTATACATAAGGTTGAGTGCAAAATACGTTCCTAGAAAGAAGAACAAGTCAGGCCACACGAGCTTGTAAATGCTGCCTTTCCATCTGAAATCAATCATGAAATATTAAATTAAAACGACTCACTCAGTACCACTTTTGAGCTTTTCTTTCCTCTCCTTTCTCTTCGCGTTGAAACCCAACCACCAAATCGGCCTTCCCTATGTCGGCATTCACTATTCACAACTCTAATACGCGACCGCCGCGACGGCAGTGATCTTAACACATCCTTCACACTCAGCATCTTCACATTGAATTTCCACTTGGTCGCTAGGCACTCACATTAATACATCTTCATCCTACTTTTTTTGTGTAGAACCCGAGCGGTTTGATGAATCCTTTGTCTACTCTATTCATTTCAGTTTAAACCCACAATTATGGCTCATTCCAAACCCAATGTAATACAATGCAGGCAAAGCATTTCCACTGAATGTCGTTGCTTCTGTTTTTGAAAACGAAGGCTGATGACAAATGCAGGCTGAAGGTTGCTTTCACTTGATGTACAAATTTAATCCCTCTGGTGCAAATCCAATTTTCAATAATATTTCTACGGCTACTCATATGCACATTCACTGAAATAAAATCTTGCGGTGAGTAACCCTTCATTTCATTCAAGAATGCTTCTTATAAATAATTCGGTAGTTGATGGAAAGCAAAGCACGTTTCTCAAAAATTAATTATTGTGATTGCTCTGTCTATAATTCTTTGAATGTGTTTTTCAATATAAAACACACAATGTAGGATTTAGCTTCCTCTACAGAAGGTGCCTTGCCTAAGCAATATTTCTTGTGTCGGTTTAGACTGTTTTTGGCTTAACTTTGCAGAAGCCAGCTCTGATTCTTACAAATTTAAAGAGAGTTGACGTCAATCGTAAAGTTGTTTAGCCGGAAGAGTTTTCTATTCTTTCCACTAAATTAGGCGGTTTCTTTGTAAAGTAGTACTTAGTTTAAAAGTTGATTAGCATGCTCCACTTTTGGACAATTTGGCACAGGATTTAAACAAGAGTGATTGTTTGTGCTTATAAACTCTAAGTGAGCACACTTAAGAAATAATTTAAAGGAACATTAGAAGTCACCTTTCCTTCAAAATCACAAATGTTTATAGCGTTACCGCAAATTGCTGCAATATGAATTCCAAGTAGCAGCCGTGCCAATTTCTAATAAACCTCAAATGTGTCGAAACTAAAACCCTAATACCGGTTTTGAAATCAATCAATTAACAAATTGCTGAGTTGAATAACTATGAAGATCAAGCCAGCGGTGCAAATCATAAATCATAAATCATTGCTGGGGAAGTTCAACTTCTTGATACTACAGTGTATCTTGAGGATTAAAATATTCTACTTTTAAATGATGGAGTTCAGGTGCATAGCTGCCCGGCGGCGGGCAGCACATGAAAAACATATGCTTCGGCTTCATTACTATTCATTTGTAAACGCGTTGGAAGTTTCTTGCTCGGTGAAGCAATCAAGTTTGCAAAAAAATGAATCCAACACCTTCAAAGTTGGGATAGGCTTCGGCCTGGTTCATTTACCTCAGCAAACTTAAATGAAGGTGAAGAATTTCAAATGCAATGTTGGCGATGACGTAATATCCAGCCTCAATTTGAATGATTCCTAAAGAATGCCTCATTTTCAAAAAAGAGCAGTTGTCTACCAGCAATTTTGAATTGCTGGGATGATTTAAAAAATAATGCAGTTCTGAGCTCAGCTGCAGCTGAGCCATTTTAAAATAGACATTACCAACCGTGGTAACCAGATCAGTATGAATACGCTGAAAGGAGCAGAGTGTTTCCGTGCTTTCATTTGATTAGCATTTAAATGGATATTGATTCCAGGCGAGCGCACAAGACCTGGGATATTATTTGCATGAAATGAAACCGTCAAGGTTTCTCCACTAAGAAAACCGTCAAAGTGCCCATCGTTTTCACACATGAAAGCATGAAAAACGCCACAGGGGTTTTAAATGACGTATCCTGAGCTAAAAATTCTATAAAAATGTATTCCATACATTTTGCCTGTCGTCAGCATCAGGTTGAAATCTCGATCCATTGAAGGTGGACTTTTATCAGGTTGAAATCTCGATCCATTGAAGGTGGACTTTTGTGAATGAGGTTTTAAAATAGTCATGTTATTCACGGCTCTGGACTGAGATCTTTTTTTGGGAAGGACGGCGTGTGTGTGTGGGCGGAGCGGAGGAGGACTTCGACAAGATTTTTATTTTCTTGTCCAAAGTGGAGTGACAGCAATCATTCACACGTAAGTAATAGCAATCAACATTTCCAATGTCGTATTACGTGAAGAGCATTGCGTCTTCAGCCACTCAACCTCCACTCAGAATTTGAACCCAACCAATTTTCCTATATTTGAACTTGGAAATTTTGTGTCTCCTTGGTCCTGCGCATCATCCCGGGGACTTGAAGTACGCAAAAAGATTACCGAGAGAAAGAAGAGGGTATAAGGAAGCACGTTCGAACTGGAAACGACTGACAAGGAAGGAATTCACTCACCGGAAAAGCAACTTTAAAAAACATCCGAATCCTTTGCAAGTTGCAACCTCTGCTGTGTAAGAGACGGTCATCTTGAAGAATCCTTGTACAGGTGAAACTAATTTGTGTTGATAGTTTGGACCCACGCAGCACGGAAGCTGCTCTCCTGTAAATAAGTTGAATAATTTAATACACGCAAAGTGCGGGGGAGGAGGAGTCCTCGTTATATTTACTTTAGCTAATTGTAAGTTTGTAAGGCTTTGAGAAGGACACTTGACGTAATTAAGAACCAGTTCAATGAATATTTTACAAGTGCCAAATCACTTTTAATTAGGAGATCATTGGATAGGTAACGCACTACTTTGCTAGTGCACAATAATATAATCCCATTTGTTCTTAATGCTCTTGTTACATTAATAGCCTATTAATTGTTTTAAAGCTTTTGGTTAGTCAGCCTCACCACTTCATCTATCGTAAGTTTAATACAATAAGTAATTTGTTTACTATTAACATTAGCATGTAAGTTAAACTCTATTTCAGATATGAACATATGAATGAAGTTCGCGTTGCTTTATGCAAAAACAATTTGATTTGAAAAATATTTCAAATCTCCTCAATAGTAATGCATTTTGATCTCTTATTAAGATATAGTGCCTTGACGCGGTGTCAATGTCACAGTGCAGCGACAACATGTGACATGGGAAATTGCAACGAAGAGCGAAATAAAGCATTTGACTTCTTGGACGTCAAATCCGGCACAGCACAAAAAAAAACAGAAATCCTCGTACAAAAATCCAAACTTTGTTGCCTTTGCATTTCATCCCCTTGGCGAAATAATCCTTTCCTTCAGACATATTACTCAGCCCTTTCAACCAATACGTCAATTTTATGTGAGTTTTATTTTTGCTCGCACAAGTCGTGCAAAATATTCAAATATTGACTCACGGTTGGGACTCCCGATCTGAAACACACGACAATACAACTCTCCCCGACGACGTTGGCCTCGCTGTTTAATATGCAAAACTCTCTTTCCTCAATTAATTAATTTTGGTATGAGGAAAAAAACTAAAGAATAAGACGAGGACACATTAACCCAGTTACGGAACAAAAGACTGTAAGCGAGAATTGTTCCTTGTTATTGATGCCGCGCATCGACATTAAAATGTGGAAAGGAACCAATACTTCCTTATCCCACGTAAAAAACACTGCTAGTCAATAAAATTACATACGGTTGACTGCCAACGGAGTAGATACGAAAAAGCTAAAACTTTAATAGTCAACTTCGACGAAAATTGAAAACTTTATTGCTTGTTTCGATCTTTAATTGCGGATGTGTCAAATGAAGCGATGAAAATCTTGAATCTAACACAGCCAACCAACATATAATATGAATCACACTGCAGTCATACAGGTAGCCACGTTCTATGCGTAAATCCACTTACAAATGTTGACATTTCCAATCTAATTTTGTCTATCTAATTATGGAAATCACTTGGCAAGGCCACTAGCCACTCTTTTAAACTAATGAGACTGTAATTTCTTGAGGGATTACTCCCTTGTTCCAATCCATAAGTCCCCAATAATCCATAAGTGTACATGAAAAATATTTTGAAAGCAAATACGAAATCTGTTCCAGTAATTTCCCTCCATTCATTCTACACCCCGCCCCGCCCCCCATACTCACAGCACAGCCAAACTTTGAGTCACGCACTCCATGATCCTTGTCAGGGAATTCCCTAGGATTTTCCACGTGGCGTGAATAGTTAGGAGCGGAGTCGGAGTTATTATGACACTTTACTTTAGACATGCGAATACTTAAAATCCATGCTTCAACAATCCATCAAATAAAATGTTTTCCCATTCCTTTGAATGACGCGACGTATTGAATCATTCTCGCAAAAGAGAAGAGAAAACGAAATTTATTCATACGCATGCAATGTGTACAAAGTAACACTCAACGCATTAGAATTTAGGTGTGTGGGTTGTCTGCAAGCAAAGCTCTCTTTTTTCGTTCCAGGAGACTCACTCCCCTGTAATTTTAAATGAAGGGGTTTTAACACATTTGATTTAATAAGTTCTTTCGTCTTTGCAAACAAGGTCGATCTTTGACGCTTGCTACATCATAATTCTTTAAATGATGCTTTTACTTGTAGAAAATATGAATTTTAAATCATGGAAGCTCAACGCAAAGTTGTGTGGCCGTTGGAATATGTACATACAATGAATAATTGTTAAAGACACGCCAATAACGTGAATGGTGTTTATAGAATTCATCCAGAATTACTTAGCTAATATGGAGCATGGAATTGCAAGTTGAATGCTTAATGGCAGTCGAATTTGGGGTTGGATTTCCCGATGCAATTGTGTTTTCCAATCTATCAACTGCAGTGATAACTGTAGGGTTTGCAAGGGTGCGTGACTCATATTTTTTTGCGCAGACAGCAAAACACCTTCACCTTGTGGAAACAATTAACAAGGCAAATAATAACCAAATGCTTTGCTCACCACGTGATTTAAGACAATCGGCCCCACCAGGAAACACTTGTTATTGAATTAGTGCAGAAGAACATCAATTAAAACTCCAGTTAATGTCAAAATGATGTTAGCTATATCACATTAACAACACATATTACAACCTTCCGGGTCCAACCGCCCAAACAATTAATTACTATTTGAGATATATCACATTTGTAAAAATTGGCACATGTTGGGGATTCACATCTAATCAGTCGGATTTTACAATTTAAACGGATGTTGACTTATCTGAGTCAGACAATGTCTGTCTACTCTGCCGTCGTCAGCATCCAAAAACCCTTGACTTTATTTTGGCACATCTTCTCTTCCATTGCACAACCAACCTTCAATCTTCCATTGTAAAAAAACTCTACACACACTTGACTAGGATATTTCGGCTTGCTTCTTTTGCTTTGGCTTGGACGGGACGGAGTTGGAGGAGACGTTTGCCAGTTCGTGTCGATTTTACAAAGAATTGTAATACCAAGTAAAGGAATATTAAATACAAGTACCACAATTGACTTTCGGCTTCGCGGGCGGGTGCGGCGGGCGAGTGAATCTGCACTGCAGGAAGTGGTCTTGCCGCTAGTGTGTATTACTTAACTCCATACATCAATTCAATGTGCAAAATTTATGCAAGGGCAGTCTTACTGTATCCTTGCTGGCTAAACTGTGACGACGCTTGCTAGACGTCACAATATATTCTTGGAATTGTTTGTGGCTCAAAAATCCCGAAATGTTGGTTAAATTTTCCAACCAATATTTACAATGGGAAATGCAATGTAACGAATTTGAACCAATGAAATGTTTAATTATGAATTTTAGCTAGTCACGTGGGATACACTTTGTTGGTCGGCAAATTTTGAGGGAAAACTAAGTACAAATAACATGGGTTTATGGAATTATCTTCTGACTATGTTTTTTCATCACAAAATGTGATGAACAGCGGACTGGGACTGATCTGACTTTGGTTATCTTTCCATTAGATAAGTACGAGGCTGCCTTGAGTCGGGAGCAATTATTTTTTAAATGCGTTGAGCCATTCGCTTGTAGGCGGCACGAATACCATCAATTGATTACTCATACCAACTAGTTAATTTAAATAGCCCTCGTTAGATATGTATTACAGACCTTGTAAATTATGGAGGTGCGGATCCCTTCCGGCGGCACTAGATCATTCGTGTGCAAAAATTATTACAATGTATAATAACATGGGCGGCAAAGAGTGGTTAATGATAAAAGAGAGAAGAGGTGTGTTTAGAATTTTAAATCTTGGATTCAACTGCCAAACTGTCAAATATTTGATTGTAACAACATCCCGGCAAGGGGAGACGTCAGCTCGAGATTTACAACCGGTCTGATTCCTGAAGTTAGTCGCTCCAAGACATGGAATGATGGCTGCTAGGATTTTTCAATGCAATTTTCTGGTATTTAATCCTCGTTTTTGCAAGCCATCTGTTTTGCTATATTATTCTGTAAACCAATTTAATGTTCTGTGCTACAGTCTCGTTTGGCAGATAAAATCTGGTTTTGACACATGCAAACTGCGTGCACGCGTAACTGATCCGCGTAACTTTTTCTTTGTGAGAAACAAATACTACACATCCAGATACATTTCATTTGCACATGCTGGTATACATGAAAGGTATTAAAAAAAAATGTTATGCAGTAAATAATCATGGTGTTACCTAATACCGTTTTTGCCGAATTTTCAAGGGGTTGCTTCAATCAATACTACTACTAAGAGCATTGATTACTAGGGGAAAAAAACATAAAATTTTAGGATTGTTGATTTAAATGTAGTGCGTGAGAATTGAAAATATTTATCAGCGTAGTATTAGCGTGCATTTTTTACATTTACATGTTTCAGTCTACTCATTACTGAAATTAACTAAAAAAAAATAACAAAGGCGAATACAACTAAACTCTTAATGTTTACATTAATTTTTAATACGGAATATTAACCCCCTTATACCCGGCATATGCCTAAAGTAGCATATAACTAAGAAATACATAGCAGACCCAAGAATCCGGCGGGTATTTCAAAGCCAAAATCACTCAGGCAGTGAAACACTTCAACTCTTATTTTTAATTGATTGTTTAGACCATGATTTTCCAGTCATTCCTCGGATAAAGGCGGCTTGCAAAAAGCCACTACCCTGGCATTACATTATGCGATGTACCGTACAAAGCAAAAAAAAGCAGATATGGAAAAGCGAGAAACCCAACAAAACCTCAAATCATCGGGGTTGGTTTAGTGGAACGAAGTAAATTCTTATATTTCATCGAAAATGCCTTGGCCTGACCTTATTTTGTGCCGAAAACAAAATAAGACACCAAAGAAAAGGAATCGATTGCTATTCTTGTGCTTTTGCCCTACGAATCTACATTTTCCAACTAACTCCATTTGATCCTGGATGGTTTTCTGCGTGCGATGTCAAGTAATGTGCCCTACGCCTACCCTTCTACTATTTTGTCCGTATTACTTTTCCATCTGCCATTGTGTTCCTGTCAACTCGTTTTACTTATTCTTGGCTCGCCTAATGTTTTGATTTACATTTGCTTTCTTCAACCCGAGCAATTCCGTCCTATAAAACTGTGTTTCATGCATTTAACATTAGCTCTTATGGCCTGTATCTCATGGCTGTGTAATTCTATCAGGTATTGTTGTGTTGTGCTTACTACCGTGGGAGCTAGTTTTTGAACATTTGATTTTAATTAAATTTTCAGGTGCCGAGATTTTGCAAACACTACAATTATGCCATTTCCCCCAATGCATGTCCCGATTAATTAACAAAAATTATAGAAAATCACACAGCGATCTGCGGCAGCACTTCCGGTATTGCAAATTGTAGTGTTGCATGCATTTTTTGAAACTACTCTTTCCGACTTTTGCTAGAAAAACAACTAAACTGCATGTGTAATTGGGAATACACATACACAATGTTGTGTTAGCAGTGTGTTTGCCAGAATTACACGTACCAGTAGTCTGGATGAAAGCCTACACAAATTTAATCAAATTGGTCCTTCGAATTTCGATCACGCGACTCAATCTCACATTAACTATGCCCTCCGCCAGTCGAATGATTTTGACGAGTTGAATCGTGCCTTTTGTCTTAAGCATAAAATTGAACATGTTCTCTTTGACTTGTCTACTTCGCTCGCTCAAACGTGACATGCAAAGACAATTTGCTCCAGAAAATTTACAGATGATATATTATGATGGGTCTTTGCTTACGACGCATTTGGCAGACGTACGTCAATAATTCCAAATAAATATTTTCAAAACATATGTAAGAAAAACACGGAAGCCAGACATCCGGGTTCAATGCTCTTGCAGAAAAGTTTATTGCATAAGGTCACAGAATGGGAGCAGTTAGCTCCTAAATTTCATTACACTTAAATCACTCGGCTCATCAGGTCAATTCAAAACTGTTCTATTTAATTGTGGTTATTTAACCTTAGGTTTTAGTAAAATCTTTTACCAAAAATCCGTGGTATCGGGTGTATACGAAATACAAAGTTAACTTGGAGCCCACAAGCTACTCCATCTTCATCAGCCGAATTCAAAGGTCAGTCACTTCACCGCAAGGTTCTTTATTTCATGTTAAGTTTTTTGCCAATGATCTGGTTTGGCCAAGAAAGCTTATATCGAATTGTATTGTATTGTATTTATTCCATGGCTTAATTCTTAAGGCCCAATGGCGAATGGCCCATAAACCGACAATACAATTTTACTATTAATCGAATGAGTCAATTTCTTAACTATTTTTAAAATGCGGTAATGATCAAATTTAAATATGTCTAATTATGTCCACTAGCGCGGTCTTGCTCACATAGCTTTCATCTTCTCCTTAATATTTTGCAGCTTCCTCGTTTGGATTCCGTGTAAGTTGGTCGTACAGTAAATTGTTTAGCTTTCTTCGGACTCGGTAGGTACCTAGCTGATATCAAAT
Organism: Orthonychiurus folsomi; assembly: GCA_036851895.1. Classification (NCBI taxonomy): domain Eukaryota; kingdom Metazoa; phylum Arthropoda; class Collembola; order Poduromorpha; family Onychiuridae; genus Orthonychiurus; species Orthonychiurus folsomi. The sequence goes on along the minus strand of JAAXYW010000007.1, from coordinate 32,655 downwards.
AATAATTTTTAATTTACTGTAAAATTAATAAAATAAACTGGTTTATTATTCAAGAAGGTTAATATTTTATTTTTGTAGATTAGTTCCTGGATACACTAATCATGGGGAACTGTATGTGTGCGAAAAGAAAACCGGAATTGGATGAAGGGTCGCCCGCGGCAGAAGAGAGTCCCATGAAGATCCAGTCCGATCTTCCGTCGGAAGCGCTAGTGGAAGCTGCGCCGCTGGTGGCGCCAGCTGAAGTCGAGCAGTTCGTGGCGCCAGCTGAAGGTGAGCCGCTCGTGGCGTCAGCTGAAGTTGACCAGTTCGTGGCGCCAGCTGAAGTTGACCAGTTCGTGGAGCCAGCTGAAGTTGACCAGTTCGTGGCGCCAGCTGAAGTTGAGCCGCTCGTGGCACAAGCGGAAGCTGCGCCGCTCGTGGCGCCAGTGGAAGCTGCGCCGTTCGTTCGTGGCGCCAGAGGAAGCTGCGGATAACTGAGAATCAAACATTGGTTCTAAGGATGATTGATCTCTTCAACATCTTTAAAACATATTGTTTAAATTTAAGACCGAACTAACCACAACATTTGGTTTTTTCAATGTAACTAAAATAAATTAAACAAACGCATTATAAATTCGTCAACACCTATCTAAATGTTATCTATATCTAAAGTTACTTAATAAAATAAAAACATCAGCACCCTGTCCGACGTGGTTTATGTTTTTTTATTAAGTTTATTAGAAATCAATCACGAATTGAGGAATTTAGCCTGCTAGTATTTTCATATTTTCGCATTTAATATTTTCTTTTTAATTATTAAAAAGGCAAAAGTGATTAATGCTTGGTAACCATAAATTTTATTTTTATTTTTATTATGCCAGTATTGGCATAATTTGTGAATGGTGGGTAGAACCGGATGGCATAAGTTCCTACTTCAGTACATTCTGCCTTGTTGGTCACGATTTCCCGGCTTTTCCCGGCATCCCGGTGTAGCGGGTGAAAAATACTACCCGGTTGGAAATACTACTCGGACCGTCTGACCTGTTGATGAACCAATGAGTTGCGTTATGAGTCCATATTGTTACAGGTAATCGGATGTAAAACTCGTTACAACAACAACTAATGTAGTACTTTCACCGTCAGGTCAGATACAAAATACTACTGTAGGATTCGCATACTAGGAAAAATATACTACTGTTGGGAATTAAATACTACTGTAGTATTTCTATCCTAGGATAGGCATACTACTGTAGTATTTTGAACCTAGGATGGCAGCACTACACAGTATACATGAACAGGTCAAACGCACAACAGTAGTATTTCCAACCTAGGACCAATATGCTACAGTAGTATTATTTCCCAGCAGTATTTTTCCTAGGATGAATATACTACTGTAATATTTCCATCCTAAGGCGAAAATACTGCCAACGCATTTACATTCTAAGGTTGAGAATACTACAGTAGTACAATGCAGGAGTAGTATTCTTTTCCTACCACATCGGCAGTCATTATTCGTAATAGAGTTGCGTTATGAGCCCATTTTTAAGCTTAGATTTAATGAGGCGAGGGAGAAGAGAAAAAAGCTGTAAAACTTTCATTTCCGATTCTAAAAAAAAGGAAATCCTAGATTATTTTTCTGTGTATGCTACTATTGCTACACTTATTTTGTTTAAAAATAAAATACATTGCATGACTTGTAAAGTACTGTATGCGTTATTTTAGTAATTGAAAACCTCTGTGACTCACTTCTCCAACTAGCAATTGAAGGTTGTCTGATCTGAAAGTTAGAGATTAATCAAAGAAAAGCAAAACTTGAACAACATTTTATTGCTTGTATCCAATTGCAACGTTTACGGCATTAGACTGCACTCTTTGGGCGTTTTGGCAGTGATATTTGCTTTGTAAATTAATTGTGTCGTCTGGTTTATATGAGCAGTCTTGAAGAACAATGCAATCCAATACCTGTTTCCGCCCAGTCCAGCAATTCCAGACATCCCCCTCGCAAATCCTTTTAAGGCGCTAATTTGATCCTTGCATTTATTAGTTTGCTTTTGATTTCTCTTCTTCCCTACGCATAACCTACACCCAAAACAAAAAGAGTGGATCCATTACGGCTAAATTACGAATGGATTGACCTTTCTTGAGGACAAGGCCAATTAATTAGGAAACATTGTCAAATACGGTGCGGTGTGCCCTGCCTGCCTTCGGAATTGTAGTCGCCATTGTCTGTGGCAAAAGGGACAAACATGGGTAAATTCCGCCCCAGTATCAAATCCCAGACTTCCCTAACCAGACCTTAAACCATTTTTGTTGTATAGTTTTTCAAAACAAATAACTTACATTTGTGGAGTATAGATAGAAGCCAGAGTGTACATGCTCGGATAAAATAACGCGGGCACAACTCCTCAACCATAACAGAGCCGAAATCTGATATCCTTGCCTCAGCGTAATGTATTTGTCATGAAAAGTGTGTGCTTTCCTCATATTTATAAAGTGAAACAGTGTATCTTTTCAACTCTGCATTGAAGTAAAACTTGATTCGGTTCCAAAGCAAACATTATATATCGTCAAAGAAGTGCTTAGCCAAAAAAAAGTTAAGAAAAAAAACTTAAAATAATTATTTTGAAAAGTTGCTGAAAGAAGCAATTTGAAGTTTCCAAGCTAATACAATTTTCCCTACAAGTTTTTAGCTCCTGTCACGAAATGATAATGCAACAAATGGCTTGACCTTCCAAGGTTATAACCTAGTGTGTCGCGACTACATCCAAACTTCCGTTGTGTGTAATAGTTTGGATTATGATAGTGACTGAGTTCCCTTGCGTGTGCGGAGGAGGATTTGCTCCTGCCCTAATGGATTTCCTGAGACTAAATTGTAGATGGTTTTGTGTGAATCCATTAACACTTGAGAAAGTTTTGGGAGGGAAACAATGGGTGTGAGATCCGGATTGGATTCCAAGTATATCTCTTGAAGATATTCCCATAGTAGTCATCAACCCTTACGTATTAGGTACCATACTCAAGTTATATGTGCTTGTAGATGGACCTGATAATAAATGCGAACCAGGAGCCAAGTTTTAAACGACACACGCGAACAAGGGCTAAGTTTCTTATTATTTGCGTTATTAGAGGTTCCCCCCCGCTCAGTCCAGTCCAGTGGTCGGGAACCAGGGAGCGGGAACTAAACGTACTGGATTTTTGCGAGCGCGCCAGCGTCTCTCTCTCGTCGTCGTCGTCGTCAGAATGGAAATCAAAACTCTTGCTCAATTTCCTCCTCGTCTTCACTGCTCGCACTCCTTCAGTCAGGGTTCCTTCTCGGACTCCCATTGACTCCCGCTTCCAAACCTTTTTTGAATGTTGAGCTTCTCTACTAATAGAAAATAAATTTACTTCCCTCAAAACCCATTCCCACCATTGACTTCCTTCGTAAGCAAATCCAAAGCAATTATAAAGTTGGAGAGTGGACATTCCAGTCACGGTCTATTGCCGCTTTCTTCGGGAAAGGGAAAGTCAGTCAACCAACTTTCTTAAACTTGAAAACTTTCATCTTGGTGACGACGGAGCATGAGACTGGGGTGCTATATTTGAATCTGGAGTGCTTGAACCGTGGGGATAGAAAGTAATTTTATTGAGAGGTGAAAAGGAAAAGTCCAAAAAAAGAAGATTTTAAGTGAGAAAGAATTGGATTGCCCTGTGTATGACCACTACATTCCAAACAAGACTGACCGGAGGCGGGCGTTGTGAGCGTGAGTGAAGAATTCGGGGCTTGTGGAAAACATTGTTTGTTTCGGAGGAGTCAGCTACGACTAACGCGGCGGGAGAGGCCGGACGGAAGGCTTTCATTGAATTCTTCCATTTCCTTCAGAAATCTTCTTGTTCCTTTTCTTTCCGAGTTTGAACATCCAGTTTCTTTGTGAAAACAGAATGCAAGGACAAAAGTTACTTTTGCATTGAGTGTCCAGAACCTCATGTCTTGTTCCGGTGTCGTCGTCAGCAAAGGGCAGAATGTGGAATGTATTTACATTGTTATTTTATGAGGACAATATTGGCTATTAGTTTTTGAGTGGGAGAAGAGAGAATGTATCCGCTATTTACGGGATTCTATAGTTGAATCATAGTTTCTTAAACATTGACTTGTGCTACACTCAAATATAAATTAGTGTCAAATGAGGGTTTGATGCCGCCAAAAAGGATCACGTGTAAATAATACTTCCTAGTCAGGGTCAATTACTATTAACTAGTCTGTCAGGTCAGATCAAATCTTGAAGAGCTGACAGGGCCCAGGAATTCGTGAAGGAAATGGGTGAAGTTTGAAATGCAAGAATTGTGAGGAACCGTAGCCGTCGTAATAACGAGGAGTAACGAGAAGCGGTCCAAGTTCTAAGATATAAATCATTAAATCTCAAAATGCTTCTGACACTCGGGAGTTCAACGGAAAGTAGCCTCACGGTTTCACCCTTCGGAATCCTGTACACCAACGACACAGAGGAAAGAGGTCATGCGAATGACACACTGTTTGCAGCAAATGAGACCGGAAGGGGTTCCCATCCAATTCTTTATCGAGATCTGGACCTCACGTTTCAAATTGGTTTGTACTCTGCCATTTTCCTCCTCGCCGTCCTCGGAAATGTGCTTGTCATCTTGACTTTAGTTCAAAACCAAGGGATGCGAACAATTACAAATCTTTTCCTTCTCAATTTGGCTATTTCGGATCTCCTCGTTGGAGTTTTCTGCATGCCATTCACCCTCGTGGGAATCGTTCTCCGGGATTTTGTTTTCGGCTCCATCCTTTGTAAACTCATCCCCTACGTCCAAGGTTAGTCCCAAGTTTTTCCTTTTGTTTTTTGTTGTAGTTGTAAGGTGGATGTTATGTACAAGTGGAGGTCAGACATTAGTTATCTTTGTGAAAAGAGACATTTATGCGTAGGACACTAAACAACAGCATCACTTATTAACAACCGGGAACGACACAAAGTTGGAGACTTCGTCCTTTCTTCGGCCAAAAACTCCCAACGTCAAATTCATTGTCGTTATTTATTTTCCACTCGGTTAGGATTTCCCGCCCGTCCCCGTCCCGTACGTATAACTTACGGGGAGCAATAAGCACAGCTCCGAGTGCAAAAAGTCCTCCCATTCTTTTGTCGACATAGACGAGACTATCATAATTTCCCACACCCGTTAACTTATCAGGATGACAGGAAACCAATCCTGTCTAAAACAAAAGGCGGGAGGATTTCATCCTCATGGATTGCTGCAACCACTGCTGCACAAAAACGTCCCCCCTGCTCCACTCAAGTCGATTTCCTGAAAGTCAAATCAAAGGTGGCGGAGACCCCCAGTTTTCCAGAATCTAATAAAACGTAAATGTGTGGCTGGACTTTTCAACTTGTCAGTCTCACGTTTTCCCGAGGTCATGGGGTCAGTTTGATTCTGAATCGCCTAATCAAATTATGGAAAATGGAAGCTTGTACGGAATGAGCTTGAATGGTTGTTCGATTGAACTCGGCCTGACGCGTAAAACTTTGTCATTCCATTTGAAGTTGGATCCTTCCAACTGGAATTCTGAATAAAACAAAAGGAACAAAAAAAAGAGGAGATCATTACGAGTTAGTTTTTTTTGTGTGTGCTGAGGAAGCTCAATGTCAAGCGTAGGATGGATGGTAGTAAAGTCGTGTATGGCGTATATAAAAAGATTTTATATGTAAAGTAGCAATGTTTATAAATGTGGATACAACCCTTAATCCTACGGAGGGGTACGGGCTGAATAATAATCCTGGACGGGCTACCCATTCACGTCATGTTTAATTTATGAGATAACCTTTATGTCAGGTAGGTTGCTGAAGTTGAGTGAATTGGATTCATTGTAGTGGCCAGCCTCTGAATTTATACACATAGGAATGAATAAAAGAAAGTGGAGGGAGGAGGTCAGTTCCGATTCAAAATTCAAATTCCAAGTACCACTTTCTGTCCCCGCGTCACCGGAGTAGCCGCGCCAAAGTTTAATTGTACACAAAGGATTCCTTGTCCTCCCCCCCCCCCCTCAACTCCCGCGTACAACAATTCCTTACCAACTTGGCTCCCCTTCTTTATGTCAACTTTTGTAATTCCCTTTGTTCTAATCCTTATTCAAAAAACTAATTTTGATGCAAATTTCTTCCGCTTTCCAAATTATCACATGACGGATGGGACGTTAAATGGAATACGAGCATTATGAGCTGAAACACGGACTGTAATTCTAATAACTCATTTTGAGTTTGCTCAATTTAATTTCCTTTGGCCAAAGAAAAAATATAAGTGGATTTGTAGGGATGAGAACTTATAAAAAGGAATAATGGACTTAGCACCTGGCCCATGTGTACACTATTGATTTTTGTGAAGAAATTGTGCAAAGGCTATTTGTGTAAAACAAATTATATTAGAGGAAAAATCTGTCTCCTGCCCTGCTGAGAAAAGGAGTGAGATTAAGGGAATTGTGAGTCGAATGTGAGTACAACTTTTACTCCCGATGTGGTGATTGCGTGTTTCTTGAGATCAAACTGATATAATGACTTTATTTTCCACATCGCTCCTGCTGGGCGGAATTAACGAGGAGTCCTTTCCGTCAGGAAACAATGCTAAAGAAATAAACGTAATGTCGCGTCGTAAGGTAAGAGATTACACTTTCCGCCACTATACTTAATCTTTTTTCAACAGCTTTAAACGAACCAAGCTAAACTACTTGGCCATTGCTGTAGTGAACCAATACAATATTATTTAGAGATTTGGATTTGTAAACGAATTTGATTTTACTTTATGATTCTCCTTAATAATGTGTAAAATTCTCCCTGAATAAATTTGTCTGAACAATATTGCAAGCTGAAAGTTAACAGAGATTAGATCTTGCACGTATATATCCGAAAGAAACTACATCTGCTTTAATTTTCCCAACAATACTATTGTTTACAAATGTCATTGTTATTTTGTTTTTGGAAACCCCTGTTTAAGGGGCATACACGAAACATCGACACAATTTTTTTCTAGTTCACATATACATTAAAACAACAAATAGTCTCTCGTCGAAATCCTTGCCTTCAGGAAGACGGATATCCAGTCTGCAATATATTTAGACCGCGCTTTCTCATTTTTGATCTGAAACAACAAGAGGATTGTACAATAGAGTGGCACTTAAAATAACTTTTACGCCTAGCTTAATCGCGGGTGCAACCACTGACTAAGATTACTAGTATATAGTCGTCTCTCATTGCAAAGTTGCTCTTAGTCCAAGCCCAGTTTTGGAGCAAGCAATAATTTATTGAAACAATTTACTACGCGCCAAAATATATTGTTGACTCCTTGTTTTAAATTGAAACGTTGAGATAAGCTGCTTCAGGAAGTTGTTGCCATATGTAATGAAGGCGATGAAATTATTAATTGTGGTTCCCGATATAAAAAAATACCTAGCCCACACACATTTGATTTATTTATTAACACTCATAGAACTTCTTTCTCAACAAATGACAAAGGGAAATGAAGTATCTGAGCAACACAAAAAGTTATTTAGACTTCCGTCCCAGCAGCGCTGTGCTGCAGCCACAAAAGTCATATCTTCATCTTTCTTTTTTTTCTTCCAAGGATCTTCGGCAGCATCCCAGCAGCCTTCGCGCCTGTTTCATCCCCATATCTAAGCACGGCACTGGTTTAAATTGATTTTGTTTGCTTCAACCAGACATAACATGTGGAAAACCGTCGTTGACTCCGCAGTAGGGAATGACGGAGTCAAGTCGGGGCCGGATTTCTGCGAGTGCCAACTCCACTTGTAGCCGTTCTTTCTTTTTCACACTTCCTTGTGTGACTTGGTGGTCTAAGTCCTCAATACTGAATCCCCCATCCCGGGGATCTTCTACACTCAATTCTCCGTCGACCCGTAAATTAACATTAATGCCTTTTAGCTGTGGACTGGATTTGTTATTCCTACGAGGCCACCTTTGTTGGGTATTAAGCTCCAGGATCACCGGTGTGGTTTGTCCTTCCGGAAATCTATGACAATGAGTTTGCGAATTTGTCGATGGGGAAGAAATATATTCAAATATTTAGCCAAATCTTGTATACTTTAAGCTGCTTCCTGTGAGAATAGACCCCGAGTCGAATTAACAAGTGATAAACTGAAGGAAAATACACTTGAGTGACGTGGACGGAAAAGATTGGAATAAAACTCCAAGTTTTTTTTTTAAAAAAAAGCCAATTCATCTTCTTCAAGTGCAGGGCAAGGTTAGGAAGAAAAATTTTATTTTAGGGATTGCTCGCTCGGCGACAGCCATCGCAATGCTATGCTATGTTCGTGATTTCAGAGGGAAACCTCATTTCTTATACTTGGGATTACGCCACTTTCGGTGAATGCATTAAGTTTGGGAGCACAAAGTACTCCATACGGAATTCATTTACTATAAAATCCAGCACTCAACACAGGAAGGGTTGTAATGATCTACTCACACGATTTACACGCAATGTCCTCAACTCCGGAGAAAGGAGTCAATTTATGTCTTATTGTTGAGTTTTTTATGTCCCATCTGGTTATTCGCCAATCTTCCCAATCTTAATCCAAACCAGTCGAATAAAAATATTTTATGCCAAAGGCGAGGAATTTGATGAAGTGGATCGATGTCCTCACATGCTTTATTTTTCCAAACTATCCGTTTTTTATACACAGTACTTAGTGAAAATTCCTCAAAACCTCCAATGTCACGCCTGAGGTCAACAGTATAAGACATGACTGAGACAGAACAATGAGGCAAAACCAAAGGTTAATTAGTTTATAAGGAAAGGCTTGTGCACTTTTGTGCCTCAATTAATTAGTCATAAAGGGTAATTGGGGCCATTAATACCGGGACAATTGCCTCGTCTCCCTTGTCATTAATACACTGTTTCATTGCCTACATTCATGTCCAATTCTAATGAGTCCACGTCATCTTCAAAGCCAAGCATTTCCCCAGGAACCTCTACTTTGTGTATTCAGACTATATTCTACCGAGGAGCAGAAATCCAGCCCCCGAATCAAAATTTATGAGCATCAACCGGAAAATAAAATAAAGTTATTTATTAAGGCAGGAATAAGTTTGTATCCTAACAAAAGCCAAGGAATGGAATTTGTGACGTCCACCCAAGTGCATTTAAATTCTATTTGAGACGGGGAGTAGTGCTGTTTTTTTGTGAGGCACTTGGAAACCAATCGCGTGAAAAGGGCGCGAGGAATGGCGACGTATGGTACGAGCCTTACATAACAACAACGGAAGTAAAAAGGATGACAAAAGGGAGGAGGAAGAAACTCCGCACAGTTTTATTATGTGGTGATGAGAGTTGTCGCCTGGGAACTAATAAAGTTTTGATTCCCTCTATCCACTTTCTCCAAGAAAACTCTCTCGCTTCCCTTATATTTTCTCGCATTTGCAACACTTTTTTTGTTCTGGTTGATACAACAATTTGAACGCCTGAATTCCAGTCAACTTTCTTCTGTATATCATCACACCTTGGTTCCCTTTCCCAAATATTTCCCTCAAAATCTTGAAAGCTTTTCAATCCGCTACCTTTTCCTCCATCCTCCCGGCCTCCTCACCCAACTTTCACAATCCAATCCGCCTCACACACAATGTGAATAATAGCAGCCTGGTTGGGCATGAGTTGCTCATAGCTGAGTTTATTACCTACTTAATTTAACGGGATCAAGGTTAACTGCACCACGTACGTACACAGTACGAGGGTGCACCGCTTTATGTAGCCCAGAATAAAATTGTCGTTGCATTTGTAGGCTTTTAAAATGTACAGTTTGGCGCAGCGCAGTGGACCGCGCGGACAAAAGTCATGGATTCAGTCCATGAACCATTTTTTTGAAATAATTCCAGTCGAAAATGTGAAATACGACATAACTTTTCTTAGATATTGGGTAAGGGGGTTGGGAAATGGGAACCATTGGGAATGTCAAGTACAGTTTATGAATGTGAGTATGTATATAAATCGTGGCCTCTGAGGAAGGGACAGTGGTTCCAGTCTTTCACAGGAGAACAAACTGGAAACCGAACTCCAGGCCCTGGGACTAGACTTGCCACCGTTTGTATTCGTAAGTCTATTTGGGGTTCAAAATTTAACTCAACTCGCATTATTACACTTACATCTTACACATGTCGCTCATTTATTATGATTACAAAGCGTGTTCGTCTGGATGCGAAGAATAAGGTCTTGAAAGACATAAATAGATAAATACATAAAACTTACGTCGACAATATTTGATATTTCTAAGTCGGATTTTAAAAATTCTTAAAATTTAGAATTTCGTGAAGACCACCACGTGTCCGCTTAGTGCGTGCATAGTGTGAAATACATGTGCATGGGTTGATGTGCTCTTCAGCACAACAAATAATCGGAATGGAATAAATTAATTTTATTTCTTCCGTAGCCGTAATTTTAAATTGTTGTGAGGTTTATATGCGTATGAGATATTCCAAGGGGGGCATGGAAATAAAATCTTTGACTGCTTCAGGGATGAGATTGAGTTTCCCCTTCCAAAGTATCCAGGGAACAGATTGGGGAATAAAAGTTTTCAAAAAGTCAGAATGTAAGTTTGTGAATGTTGCCGTTACAACTACTACGTAGTCCTCTTCCCTCGGAAGAAAGACCAAGTGCGTCTTACTATTGTGCCTCCAACCCAGTCAAATGAGTCGAACCCAAAAGATTCTTCCTTCAAAAGTTTTTTTCCTCCTCTCAGCTCCAAAGCAGTTTAGAGAAAGTCTGGCGCAAAGGAGCAGATATATTTTATGATGCTTCCTTGTTCCATCTTCCCTCCATCCCCCCAATGGTGAACAGAATCATTCACACAAATAGGCTAAACGCTTTAACGTCGTAGGCATTTCCTCTGTCTGCACTGCAAATTGAGGACATTACGAAAAGTATTTCTTCAAAAATATTTCTAGTTAGTGAATCCTATCTTGGATTTCAGTGGCAAATACTTTGTGCTCTGATTACAATTTCTTCATGGACAAAAGCCATCGGTGGCCTTGAGTCCGCCTTCAAGATATAATGTCATCCTAAGAGGGGAGAAACCAAAACCAACTCCCAAAGAAAGTGGATTTGACTTACACACAGATTCCAGGATCTTCAAATTGAGCAAATTGTTTGCAGGATATCTTCAAATAATAGCCTGGAAGGATTTTCCACTTATCCCGAATACACAACACACATTTCTAGGAGCGGAAACAATCATCCAGTGATAGTTTTCCTACCAGCCTAGCACGTTCCCCTCCTCCAGAAATTACTATTTGCTCAATGTTTTTTATTAGGAAATTACTAGCCAAGGGACTTCTGTTCTTGTGCAAACAGGTTGCCTTTCCGTGCCTTACAATAGCATTTATACTTTTGGCGGGAAATATGTTCACTCAGGATGTCCAATCTGAATCCAATCACAATCAGTCACCCTTCCGCTCCATTACACAATTCCTTAAGTTTCTTTTATTGTTATGATTTAAAAATGATAAAGCTTTCGGCTACACAACAAACATTTGTTTGAGAAGAGCAATACAAATAGGCACACTTCTATAAGGATATCCATGCTCCAAGATCATTTGAAATCTGTGACGCCGCGCCGGAGGAGACACCGGGAAAGTTAAATAAGATTAAGCAAAGAGTCAAGTGCGGGAGTGCGTGACGTGACGGGGTTGGGTAAAGTGGATCCGTTGTAATTCAACTTGTGGGCTACGGACGTAGGTTACTTAGGTTAGATTTATTCCATAAGGGCGTGTGAACAGTAATAAAGTGGTGGAGTGGTTGAACCACTAATTGCTTGCCAAACTTAAAAGCCTGTCCTCTGGCAGGCAGCAAACTTGCTACTGGGTTTTCCTGCTCATGTTTGCATAGTGACTCACTGACTGGCTGACCGATCCAGCCCTTCATTATGTTTAAGGCGAAGGGATTAGATAAAGTTACCGTGGCCAATCGCGAAGAAAGTGAAGGAGGTGAAAGGAATTGTGCTTTGGTACGGAGATCACGAATTCATTCCCTAATTCCCATGGATTCAAAGCAGTGATGAGTAGCTTGAATTATGGATGGCCCTGCCCTCTAGTCGTGGATCTATTTTTGGGAGAAAAACAAACGAGTTTGTCTTAAAATACTGGAGGCTGGCTGGATTGGACGAGTAAATCATAAAGTGCGAGGAATGAAGGAACAGGCTTCTGGCTCCATGCAATATAAAACACTCGTCCTCGGTTCAAGTAACATCAATCTCTCTTTGGATTTTTGTATTGCAAAAGTTGTGATTTCTTCCCGTCTCTCGTCCTTCAGAGGACGGACGGACGTTGGGAATGAATGGCCGTGAGTTGGAAAAATGACAAAACCAGTTGGCAAACACATTCCGGGCTTACACACCCAGGTCCCCACGAAGCCGTACTATATTTATTAACAAAACTCACTCCAAGGCAATAAAATAAGTTACCTCTGGAGGGGTATTCAAGTGTTGGGAACAGTTCGGGTGGATTTTTCAATTTTTATGGGCTTGGGTCGTTAAAGGCTTCTTAGGGAATGGGGTTGGATTTATTGGTGCACTATGGGGAAAACCTTTAAGCTTTATTCCTCGACACTTAATGAGAAACCACAAATAATGTGTGCTCAATAAATACACATACAGTGTACTACGTACGGACGCATATTCTGGCATTTACCTTTATTCCATATTGAATCCATGGAAATGTTTTCCGACGATAAACTCCCAATTCCCCTCTCCAAGCAAGTACGACTCGGGTTAAGAATGGAAGGATGGAAATTGATGGAGTTGGTGAATGACTCCACGCGCCGAAGGATATTTATGGCTCTTGGAGCTCCTAATAGAATTTGAGAATCTAATTTTAACATGTGAAGAAAGTGGAAGGATGGGGCAATTTGGAAAAGTGTGGAGAAAGTTAAGGGGACGAGTTAAGAAAAAAATAAAATCAAGTTTAAAAATAAACAATCAAGACCACACCGGTTCATTCGTAGTGTTTTCTTTAGATTCAGACTTGAAAGCCAAAAGAAGTTATTTCAAGGATGAACCAATCCGATGCCAGCCATTTGCAAAATGATCATTAACGTCTTCTTAAAGTGCGGGAAATAAAAAGGAAGTGGTAAAATTGCATTATAAAATACCCACTCCACCAATACCATAAAATCACACTGTCTTTTTTTCTGTTGAGGAGCACAGGCGGTGCTTCACATTTGCATAAGTACCGCTAGAAATGGACTGACAATCCAATGAAGGAGAATCTTCTCAATAAACTTCCTTCAGATCCACATACCTTAGCACGTATTCTGTGCGTATGTGTACAATTAATTCAAACCCTATCCTAAGCTAAAGTTTAAAATAGGATTCTATCCTTTATTTAATATACCTGAAACCAGTTGAATAATGTGATTTGATTTTCTCATTGGATGGTGAGATACAAGCAGTAGGGATGTGGGGAAGAGTTGATATTGCGTAGTGGGCTGTTGGAAGTGATAAAATTAGATTTGCAGATTAACGAGGCACATTTGTCAGGTTTTCCAATTCAGAGGCGAAGGCGACAGATCAGTTAAGGAAATGTCGAGAAACTTCCGTATTTTCATTTTACTCGCCATACTCGTGTGTACAAATGCGAAGCGACGCCGGGTTTGAAGCCATCCTCACGTTTATTTGACTTCTATCGTCTTTCCCACTAACATTGCAAAGTACATATTTATCATACATAAAAAATAATCAATCAATGTCTTTTGGGGCTGAAATCAAAATAGTAAAAGCAAATATGCACAAAAACCTTGTAGTTTTACTGCGCTTCCATTTGATTGAAGATGACCTCACACCCTATTGGTCAAAAAGGGCAAGCAACCCAATAGATGTTGAAGTGAAGGCAGGGCTAATACCCCTTAATAAGGTGTGAAATAAATTTGGTTCATATGTAATGAAATCAAGCCTTTGGCCGAATCCAACTAACCCTGAAGGATACTTAGAAAGTTATCCCAAAGTGGTACCTTACGTTTAATACAAGGCAGATAAGTTGGTGAAAGGCTGGAAGGGAAAACTCCAAATACTACAATGAGAACTTAGTTACGGAGCTCATTCACTTTCCGAAGTGATTCCCAAGGAAAAAGTCCAAATGGAATTGATTAGGAATTCCAAGTCCGTTCCCTTCCGTCCTCAAACGGGCGGGGGGATTCAAAAACTTACTTAAGAAAAATCAAGAGAACGAGTTTTCTCTTCAGTTTGGTTTTTACTTAAGCTTTTTTTTATCTATTCGTCCGTCCCTCCGCAAAGTTCCGTCCGTCCGATTCCAACCGGCCACTTTCATCCGTCTTACAACGTGGACTCCGTTATCTCCTCCAATGTTGACAAGTTGAGTGATTTTGTGTTTTCCTGAATAACGTCCGCCTTGCCTTCCAACCAAACGCGTCTTCCATTTTCTAACACAAGAAGTCCCCGTCGTACGTACGTACGTACTCGTACACCATTGGATTAGTTTGACCCTCGGACTCTCCACCACATTTTGGATCCATTCACTAATACAACTCCATGGGTCAGACATAAATCCAAGCTATTAGTTCAAATTTACTGGCGACTTTTAGCTATTTACGGAGATGCAGAGTCCAAGTCTTGTGTGTGGAACTCCGTGGCTCTCTTTGTCTCCGGATTCGATTCACGGAATTACGGAAACTTGGCTGCTGTGCTGCTGTGGGGAAACAATGCTTTTTGTAGACGAAATTATGTGGTTTACAACACTGGCTTGAGGGTTTGGTGATCCTAAGGCGGATTCTGTGTCGGAGGTCAAAGGTGATACACCTCGCTACATAATATAATAAATAGAGTCTACTGCTACCTTTTTGTAATTCAGGTGGAAATTTGGTGCATCTTTGCATTGTGTAGTGTGGTGCGAGTTTATATCCAGTTGAATGATTTCGGCACCGAAGAAAGAAAAATTCCTTTGAATTTAATCCTGGAAAGAAAGTGAATTTGGTTCACTTTTGTAGAAGATAAATTTTAGTTAGATCCATATGCTGGACACACATGCTACATGATTCAACTCACCACGTTAACCCTTAGCAAAAATGGCTACGTTTTCTCATTTCATCTCTGAAATCTGCTCAACCTGCTCTTATTACAACCCACCCTTTTTAAGGATGCGAAAGGAGTGCAGTTGCACAAACATGAACTCCTTCCGTCTAATGATATTCCAACTTTTACCTTCGGATCCTACAAATATCCCCACAAAGTTTTTTGATGGTGAAAGGAATCCCTTTCTACGACTATACACGGCACGGGCCGCGGCCACGTTACATGTCTTCAAGATAATGTTCGCTTGGATCGCACAAGGACGTCATGGTCTTGCCTTGCATACAAATTTCTCAGATCAAGCACACGGCGGGGAGTTCGAATAAAAGCAGGTGGCATTATAAAGTTAACTTTTTAAAATTAAGATCAGCATTTAAATTGTGTTTTTGAATCATAAGATTTTAAAGGGGATTTCTTCATTTTCCGTCTGTCTGAAAACTGCACAGTTTCCAATTTGGAAAATTGGAAGTTTTTGATTAAATTGTTGGTCGGAGGTTTGAAGGGGGAGTCAAACGGGATTTTGGATTTTAATTTTGTTTCTGACTCCTGCAGTCAGTCGCAGTCGCATGTGGTTTTGTCTGGCTAAATTGTACGATCCACTCATTTTCTTCAAGGCGGAGAGAAAGGGGTCGAGGATAAGAGGAAACTCTTGAACATAATGTCCCGGGTAGTTAAGGACGGAGGTTGAGTTCTTCGGGGGTATATTATGGCCCTGTTCAAATTGTCATAAACTTTTCCCTCAAAGCCCCCCATAAAATAAATGTTCACTAATTGCTAATTTAATTTTCCATTCCCCTTCTTTTAAACCTCCCTGTTCTCCATTTAGTATTCAAGATCCATCGCATTGATTGCTCTGTTTGTTTTGAAGATAACTCCCATATTCTTTTTGAGGGCGCGAAAAATGGTGAGAAGAACCCAGGCTCTTAGTCAAATCCCGTCTTCTCCCATTTAAGAAAAACGTCTGTGAAATATTTCATAAAAAAATCTTCGCGTGTTGAAAGAATAAATTTTATGTCGACAATCTGCTCCTTTCTCATGGAAGCGACCCACTTTGTATGAGGACCGCTTTCATATTGCGAAACCCCATTGGCCCAAATACAGATTTCCATTCTCCAGTAACTATGGGGCTTGACCAACTAATTCTAATGACAATTTCCTCTGGAATACTCAATGAAGACAAAGCCTCATTTATTTTGGTCTTGCGAATGCGAAAGGATTTTGCGAAATTCTGATGTGAAGTTTTGCGCACTTCCACCCACCCCGCCGCATACATATATGCTTGCCTTACTTTGAAAGAATAATTACGCAGTACTCCATACGACTACGACCACGACGAGACGGGTTGTAAAGTGAAAAAAAACTGGGAACCCATGCTCCAAATATTGTCGTCACACTCCATTGAGTTGATTCAAACGCCCCTTCTCCAATTCAGCCACGGGTTAACGAAGTGTCAGTCACATTTCTCTGTGAATTTTAAATGTCCTCCTACACAATCGACGTACTTGACTACAAACCCGTGTTGTGTTGTGGTGAACAAGCCACATTGGTATGAGCCCAGTAGTTTGTTTGCAATAATTTCTCTTCGGATTTGACAGATTTCACATTCTGTTCTTTACGAGTCAAGCGAGGAGGGCGGAGTATGAAGTGGCTCACTTATCAAAGAGAAGCCTTTGGGTTCAACCCATGGTTTACCCGGACCCAAAAGCAATGAATCATTCCATGAGTGACTTTTTCTGGAGCCGAAACACGTGCCGTGCGTCCGTGGGTTTGTTATTAGAATCAACTTCAAAATCCCCAATTGAGGAGTGTTTTGAAGTCCGTTGGTCGTCCTAACACTTCCGCTCCAACTTCAGGAAATGTCTTGTCACACACGAACGTACGTATGCGTTGATAGATTTGTGGGTCCATTTTATGGAAAGGGAGGGTTGAATTTAAACTTCACCTGGAAACCATGTCATCACTTTCCTCTATCAGCCGGAAATTTGTTTCTGTTTTTGGCGTGACAGCAGGAACAAAGAAGGAACATGTGAAATATGAGATTAGTACGTTCAAAGGATTTGAAAAAGTTGGAAGGAAATCAGCTTACGTACTACGTAGGAGCACAAACAACACGCGACCTCATACAGTGAAAGCGACAGCCCTAGTGCAGTGCCGCGGATTAGGAGTACTTTGAATTATTTGTATGTAATTTTAAAAGAAAATTACACAGAGAGACATTCTTTGTGAAGTAAACAAGGTTGGAGACGGGAAATGAGATTTGTTGGAGGGCTTTTTCTTAGAGATAGCAGCCATGGATGCTCCAGCTCAAAGGCGGCTGACAAAGAAAGACACGTACGTCATTCACTTTGAGGAGTCATGGCTGGCTCCTTTCACTGAAACCTGAGATAATCACCAGAGAAAATACTCAATTAGTCAACCCAAGTCATCTGAATTTGCTTGTTCTGCAGATTGTATTTCATTGCGATAAAAACTGGTTGGGTTGAGGATGGATGCATTTCATCCTTGTCTTCCTCCTCCCTCCGTTCGTTCCGACTAATGAGCACAGAAAGGAGTGAGTCCTTAGTTCTGAGGGTGGAAATGCTGGAGTTTGCAATTTGAAACCAAAAAGTTATTAATGAAATGAGTGAAAAGTGGGAAGGGGGTGTGTGGTGAAAGAAATGAATTTGCTTGCATGGCTGACGGCGGGGAAAGGAATGGATTTGAATGCTTCCTTTTTTTTGTGGGAGTGTGACGTCGTCGGATTGTGGTCTACGTACTAGACTACTTTGAGCTGGCCAATCATAATCCTGGAGCACTTCCATGATGTGAATTTCAAATGGATGCCCATGGAATCCTCGTCTATTTATTTCTTCTGGGACAGGGCTGTGGATGATAACGAGAAAAAACATCCATCTACGACGGAAAAGTAGTTAGACAGCTGGACTCGCTCCCGCTTATTGTGGAGTGTGTCGAATCCAAAAAATCCTCAATTCATCTTCCTAAGTTTGGACACATTTTCCGCTTTGTATGGGGCATCCAGGCCAATCATACTTCCTCACTCAAACACGAACCATGCAAAATGATTCACCCCACATTTTATTCTGATGGATATTTATGATTTCCAACGCTAAATTGATATTATGGTAAGCTGAAAGGATAACAACCAAATTTCACGGGGCACATTATCACATGAACATGAAACATATACATGTGAGGTGAAATAGCAAATCCATACATCTCTTGTAGAAATTTGCAATTTTAAGTGCAGACATGAATTGAAGTTTGCTACTTTCAGGTATGCTACTTTGAGAATTAATTTTTATTCTTAATAATCAATTGCAAATTTAGAATAATTGCAGAGGATTTTGTACATTTCTTGAATTGGAATGTGGTGAAACCTGCTCGTTAGCTCGTTTACAGGAAATCTGTTCAGGAGCAATGGATTAGTGCATTAAAAGGGATTTTGGCAACTAGGCTTAACTTCATTGGTGATTTACTTTCCAGGATTTGTGTCCAGTGCTGTGCTTTTAGCTGGAGGCTCAGTTTGAAGGGACACGACAATAGGATTCCATGTCACATTTCAAAGGTGTTCCGACCAAGCCCTTTACTACGTAGTTCCCGCCTAAACTCCCTAAAGGCTCTGATAGCCTGATAGCCTGATAGTGATACTCAAATGGGTGTGATTATCGTACATTTTCGCCTCTCTTTACCCTTATTTTTCTCCACCTTGCGATGTTATCGCAAAAAAGGTGGCGATTTCCCTCCCTTCCACATGTACATATTCATCTGGAATTGGTGGACATTTCCAAGAGAACACGTAAGGGGTAGAGCCGAATTTGCTATATACTTACTTTTACTGCGGGTCATAGAAATGGACAAAAGGGAAAACATGTCCTCCGTCTACCGGAAGTAACTCCTCGTTATTTTCTATACTCACACAAAATCACCTCTTTTTACGTATGACATATTTATTAAACACATTCAATTCAAAAATCCCGCTGCGCCAGGATTCTTTTGCCCTACTTCGTATCCCTATTTTTGTACCGTCTTCCAAAGGAACAGGTGTGTAAAATAACACATGTTGGAGGGGCACTTTACATTTTTTATTGAGTCGAAATTTTCGACCCAAAGATCTCTGTGTCTTCCGATTCCAAGCATTTGTTACAAATAGAGACGCCATCAATTTATTGTGACTGTGAGCTAGGCAAACTCAGATCCACTGCACTGCCTGTCTTTCTCCTGTGTTATTTATGGTTGGGCTGGTCTCGTAAATAAAGCTGTAGATGCAATGTGGTTGCACCGTCACTTGAACTGGGCAGGTAACCAAGTTCTTTGGTTAAAAGTATTCAAAATATATCATGTCTGATTACGGCAGCCAAGTCCATGGCTTCTGTTCTTTTCTGACCGACCCCAGGTGGGCGAATGTATCGGGAAAGTTTGCGGTCGACTCCAGTCGAAAGTCTAGTTTATCTTTGAGAAATTCCACTGTGGATTTATTGTTGGTGCCTTTGATGGAGATTCTCCAGTAAATTCTTGTTTTTGATATTTAATTAAATGTACCTTGTTTGGAGAACTCATTGGTTAGATACCATATGTATTTGTTGCTGGGAGTTTACTGAAATTTTAGCATCATTTGGAAAATGAAGCCTTCATAAACTCATGCTAATTAATCGGTTTGTATCACATGTACAGTGCAAATGCAGAATGTTTGAAAGTAATCCAGAATGCAAATCCGGATGGATTCTGAAAACTTTTCTCTTTCCCGGATGAATGTCAGTGGTGGTTGGTGGTGAAGTCTTGAGGTGGCTGCAGAATATGTAAAGACTTTCACATGTACTCATGTACGTTTTTCGTTTCTACTAAGTTTTGAGAGTTTCTTTGTTTTAATTACAAAACATGTAGTGACAAGGCCTTACATTTAGAAGTTGAAACACTGCGGATCTACCAAGTAATGAATTAATTCAAGTTTTAATAAATTATTAGTTCCATGTTCTGCTGGTTTAATTTAAAATCCTAATTATAACTTGAGCTTTAATTTATCAAGAATTAAAGATTTATAATCAAATTAATTTTGGCATCTGGAAGCCATATAATTTTTAATTTTACAGCCGAGGCCCGAAAGCAGAAAATGAATTATAAACACATTTTAAAGTTTTATAACTGCAAATTTGAAGTGCAAAAATGTAACATTTACTTCTTGTCAGTATGGTTACTATATAATTTGTAATTGAACTATGCTTTTCAAAATGGCGCAGCTTCAGACCTGCTGACGATCAAAGGTTGTGCCACTGACTGAGAAAAGCACGCAATTATTATTCAAATTTTGAAAAATGTTGTAATTTGTAAGCAGACTCCGTCCGTGTGCGCGCATTGAGCCATTCGAACTAATCATTACTTTACAAATTTAATACAAAACACTGAGTATGATAGGCAGAGGACGAAAGGCGGAGACTGTTGCTGGGTATTTGAAGTAAGGGAGTAACATTATTGGATTGGGTTGAAAAGTTGAGGACTGGTTTCCATTCCTTAGACGCTATCAGTCCGTGTTTCTTCTAAATTGGCTGGATAGAAGTTGAAGCAATCAAAGTGCGTCTCTCGGGAGTCGTTACATTCTGGACGAAATAACCCAACTGTTCAAATGTGTCCTCTGCTAACGTCCAGACATTTTCGGATAATACGCCCTCCTTAATTTGATGCCAACTTTCCACGACTGACCCTTTTATTCATCTTCCGAGCTAAGAATGTAAGGTCTGGCAACAATGTTGGCCTGAACCTTGAATGGAATTGTATCACTTTCCTCATACACCTCTGCCTCATCAATCTCTCATTTCAAGTTTTATTAAATCCTTATTGGAGAACTCCAAACCGTGTAGTGTGGATCTGGAAGTTCCCCTTTTTCTCCAGTCTGTTCCATCCCATGTGTGGAGGAGAAATTGACTTTCAAATTCTATTTCCAGCTTGAGTGAAATCTTCTCTGTATCATGTGCAGGAGTGAAAATTGTTTTATCTTCTTCATCCACCAACACACTGCTGGAGAACAGCGAGCCACGTCGGATATTCTGTACAACAGACACGATCATTGCTACAAATTCAAATTCAATTTATTTACCTCGTTAACGTCTCACTTATTGCTGACTCTTGGAGAAGGAGGAGCAGGCGATAGGCATGGATAGCCAACAGTAATGTGTAAACCGCTTCATATGTAATCACAATTTGATTTGACAGAAATCACGTACGTATAATTACGTATATATCTGTACTCTATGAGTAAGTTCAAATATTATTCCTTTGTTTGGAAGCAATTTGGAAAACGAAAGGACGGAAAAGTTTGTTTTACCGGGTAGGTGCCAAAACGGTTCAGAAAGGATGATGGCTGTTGAATGTTCACGAAAATTTTGAATGGCTGCCAACGTGGCGTGTCACAATATTTGAGCACATAACTCACCACGGTTGACTTAGCCTTGACTCTTTATCTCTTGTAATTTAAGGGGTTCAAAAATTCTAATTAAGGCGGACAAGGGCGGAATTACAATCAATGAGTTATGGTTGAAGCTTGCTGTAATGTGCACGGGTGTCGGCATCGGGTATATGTATTTTTCTGTGTCATGCCTGACTTACTTTCAACAGAGTTGCTCTCCAGAAGTTTTCTTATTGACGGATATCACTCCAGGGAATGGGGGGCAGTAGGACTCATTGCCAATGAGTGTATCTCATCCGTATAAAAATGAATGTAATCTTCAACAGGCCCACGTATTTGTATTTAATTTATTTTCGGATTTCTTATTCTAGAGGCATACCAAGACGCAAAACATAAGCTTCGTAAGAAAAATACGCAGTAGTAGTAATCTTGATTCTCTGGCAGAAAGCGGAGTTATATTTAGAATTTATGTTCTCAGAATTACAATGTCGGTTTGAGCACTGGGTTTGAAACCTGTCATTTTGTTAAATACACAATTCGATTTTTTTTGGAAAAACAGTACATGCCTATTTGTACAACTCATTGGGGATTCTCGTAGCGAATTAATTCTAGTGATTTTTTTCATGAATGTGGTTTAGATAATAACTAAAATGAGTAACTCTATAATTCCGAAGTCCGACCTAATACAATGTTATGTCGTGGAATTCTAGGAATAAAGCAGCAATCCTTCGTTAAATAATAAAAGTAGTAAACAGTAGCAAAACTCAAAATGGAATGGGAATGAATTTGTGGACAAGGAAGCATTTTACAAATGTACATGTTTATTAGCCGTATAGGTAGTTTACATAATCTAAAAGTGGAGCGCTTAGCACACGCAACCCTCAAATCAATATTTATGAGAGTTCAACTCACAGATATGCAAATAAAATTCAACCTAATGCACCAATATGCACTTAGTCGGATAAGAGAGACAGAGAGGTTAATGGAGTCTACAAATAGATCTTTGTAAAACATCAATGGAATGGTTGATTGCTTCTCAACACCCGACATGGAAGTTTGTGGTATTTACATTAATACATTCATTTGAGAACTTGAACAATATTTTAGGATGAAAGGTTCATCAAAACCACTTTACTCCATGCAAAGCCTGAAGTCTCTCAAGATTTGCATAAGATTTAACAGCATCTATTCAGCACGTATTTGTATTTGGCTGGAAGGGGAATTCTCCTCCCTTAGTACAAACATTGGAGCTGTTTCAAATTTTGACTGAAGAAGAATTCCTCAGTATTTATTTGCTTGTCCTTTCGTGTTGATCCGCTCCCCCAAAGTCACCACACCCCCTTTAATTCAAAAATTAATCTCTTGAGCTCCAAATTGTATTTTAATTGCCTTTCCGCTCCTCCTCCAACCACTCAAGGGAGGAGAGTTCTTAACTTTTAGTTTTCCGTTTCTCTTCAAAGGAATTTCTCAACAGCCCCGTTTAATGAATTCCACGTTATTTGAATTTGACTCAAACTGGAGAGCCTGGGAGAATTTGTAAGGAACTCCTTGATCGTGTACGTCATGGTGGTGAACATTATTGACTGACTTTTACGTTGCTCAGCAGATCCACAATTTCAAAATCTCAATGGATTTAAAATATGTACAAACTATCGACATCCCACGTTTACACACACTACGCACCTTATCGGAATATAAGTAATATATGTCATTTCAACCTTTGCATAATGTTTTCCACATGGCGCCTGAATTGGACAACCTTATTACTTTCAATATCCACACAAAATCAAAAAATTTATTCTTTTGACTTCAGGTTTATCTTTAGAAGGCAGGCCCAGGCCAGAAATGCTAACAATCAAAGGATAGCAGGTGCTATTATTTGAATTCAATGATCCACTAATAATACGATGACAGAAAAGGGGACGGAAGATATCACACAGCTTAACAAAATATCAGCATATTTTTCATTGCTTAGATATTCATGGGCTGGAATAGAAAAAGAATTGGGAGGGAAGAAAAGGGTCATTCCCGCACAGTACATTGAATGTCATTCTCATTGACATATAAATGAAAAGGAAAGTCCGTCTCCTATTTTAAGAACTTTGCTCGTTATGGGAATCCTTTTGTAGTATTCCATCTTACCTTTCCCTCCTACTTCCCCTTGCCAGAAAAGACCGTTCAGTTGGAACTGGAGAGGAGGAGGAAAAAAATTGTAGGGAGCAATTGAAATAAATTTCGTTGTGATCATGGAAGGATGCCACAAGTGCGGAAAGTATTCCTTAACGTCCTTTCTATGTATGGGTGGAGGATTGTTCCGATCATGAAAGTTAAATTCCTTCCTTTCCACCCATTTGTTCTTGTCTAACAATCTCAACTGCCCTTGGAGTGCGTGTCATAAATTATTACACTATTTCACTGCGTTATTGCCGTTCGTGTGACCATTTAAGCCTCGGATCGTCTTCTGATGGTATGGATTTTATCCAGGGGATGAACTTACCGTCTAGGCTATATCAATCGTCGCGTCGGAGGTTGGGCTTTACTAGAACTAGAAAATACAACAATTATCATATTTCGAATCAACACACTATTGATGCACAAATTGTTAAAATAAATTATTATTATTTAAGTTGTATTATATATAAATGGAACATGTGTGGAATGGAATTCAGGATGTGTCGCTTAGCGCTTTAACTGGAGGCGGGAAATTGTTATCGTGTTATCCCCATCTTCCCATATACAAGGTGATAAAAATCCCCTGCAATAAATCTCATCCTTCTGGACAGGAACTGGATCAAGGCTAGAATTCCAAAATAATTGACAGAGAGGAAATTTATTTGTACTGGCATTGGCTGGATGAATCCAGAGGCCTTCGCCGGCTCCAAACCGAACCGAACCACAATTAATTCCCTTGCCTTGTCGCCATACACATGCAAAACAGGATCCTAACTTCATTCCATCTGTAGTATATTCGATTTAATATGCACCGGAGGACTCCAGGCCATTTTGTCTGCTTCAAATTACAGGCCCAGCAAAGAGAAATCGATATCAATTATTACAGCAACTGGGCAAGATAAATTCGGACAACGTGTGGTACAGAGCACACAATCCTCATTGATTTCATCATCAAATGTGGCGTTGACGAATGACATTCAAATATTATCCTCAGCCACATCCTTCGTTCTCTTTGTGCCAAAGGGCGAAAAAGATGTACCAGGACTTGAAAAAAGGTGAAAAAAGTCTTACAAATCCGGTGAAAAAAAATCTTACAAGTCTAGCCTCAGAACACCTTCTGTGATAGAGGTTCATTCTGGCAACGTAATATTCTTAGCCTCCGCATGTCTACAAGGAAAAGGAAGACGGAATCCGGAACTGATGGAAAGCCAACGATTTTCTTCCTCTCTCTTTGACTTTATATATGGCCAATGCTTAAAGGCTTTTACTGAAGGATTTTAGCACTAAAGACTAGAAGTCACAACCACATAATATATAGCCATCCCACTTCCATACTTCTTGCCCCATCAAAATTGAATTGTGAAACATCACAGTAAAAGACACATACATCATCATACACATACTAAAATGGGATGTTTGTCTGTGTGTGTGTCTTCAGCTCCTCCGAAACCACTAAACCGATCTTGGATCTTAATAACTTAAATTGTTGAGAAGGTCAGTGGCAATTGTGAGGGCCGAGTCACGAGTTGACTCGACCTTTGCCATCTGAGTTACCGCATTGACCTTACTCAACATGGAAGAGAAGCATGGCATGTGACATGTCATTGTTCTCAGGACGTTGAAAAATTTTTTTTTGGGTCACAAGTTGATCTGACCTTTGACCTCTGAGTTAGGGTGGTGACCTTAGTTAAAATGAAAGAGAAGCATGGCATGTGACATGTCATTGTTCTCACGAGGTTATGCTAATGAATTATCTTCGGGTCACAAGTTGACCTGACCTTTGACCTCTAAGTTTAGCAAGGGAGATGACGAGTCGCCGCTCTCGCGCCGCGCGAGTCATTTCTTCTATGTCAAACAAAGTGTGCGCCACAATTGTACGTACAAGTATTTTAGGCACATTTTTGACTTGATTAACCCAAACAAGATTTAAATAAAACCTGCACTAGGACGAGTCCGGGGCCGAGACTCCGGCGAGCACTAGTAAGAAATAATTTGGCGACTCTTTTTTTGGCACGTACTGCGCTGCGCTGGGACTTAATTAAAAGGGATCGGGCTAATGCCCTATGGTTAAGTTGGACAAGAGAATTACAAATTACAAGGACATAATATTATTCATAAGAACTCCGGGGTCCTGTCTTTGGAAGACAAGGGATGTAAATGAAGGTTCACATTCATTCATCACTCGTCCTTTCTCCGCAAAGAGTGCGGTTTACACTTCGCTTTGTGTTAATTTCAGCATAGTTGGGTCTGGGGCGGCGGTGAGGTGACCTCAAGTGTGGCGTCGCTCTGTCCTGAGTGTCTTTTCTGTGGGCGAATCGTAGAAGGGTTTAGTCTTCCAAAAGCAGAGAGTTCCTTCCATTAATCTTGCACCCATACCGCCTTCATATGCAAACAGCAAAGATACATTATCTATACAATACAAATTAAACTAAAGGTACATGTAAATTCAGATCCTGAGGAGGAATCCTGGACTCAAGAACCCCACAACTTGGTTTAGGTGGTTTGATCATTCATCTGGAAGAAATTCAAATCCACCTTCTCCTTGGCCAAAATATTGCATGGATATGCAAGGGAAATTCAAATACTTGCACTATGCTAGGTAAAACATCGCCTCTGCTGGTCTTACATTCAGACGAATGTTATAAAACTTTAGCAGGAAATCAAATATCCACGTTATGAAAATGTGGAAACTTATGCATCCCTCCCCTGGTGCAATAAGAATATGAAATGAATTCCCTGTGTACCACTTTATTCTCCAAGAAAATGCAAGTGGAAAATCCCTGGTTTTGTGCTTTCTGGAATACGAGTCTGGGTTCCCGAATCATTTCCTCCTCCCTCGTGAAGTACATTTTATGACATTTAATATTAGAGCTCGGTCATCATTTCATTTCCCCGCCTGTGGACCTTCAGTCCTTTTCATTCGTAAACCCAACGTACATGCCTATTATCCGAAGATAAATCTGACCCGACTTTCTTCGTCCGCATAAAATCCTTATTACATGACATGCAATCATCACATATTTTCGAGTAATATTTTCACGATTCCTCAAGTCAAAACCAATCACAGCTGGAAGGGAATATAAGAGCACTGCTCCACGTGTAAGCCACATTCAGATTTACCAATGGAAAGCCTCTTCGGTTTTTGAACAGTCGTGCCGTGCCTGCTGTCAGGATTTGTCCCCACTCTTTAGAATTCCCTATTCATAGGAAATGGGAATTAAATCCACGTGTACATGTGTAGGATATAAGGTCAGCGACATCGACTATAAATATGTCAAATTCAAAGTGCTGGGCCAATTCAACCTAACCCAGCAAGTCCTTCAACGTGAGTGTGACTCAACTATTACATAAATCGCGAGATCTTACAATGATGAGATTTCATCTCGGTCTGTCCCATTGAACTATTGTGTTCTCTGCTCCTCGTCGCCCAGAAATGCTAGTAACTTTTACTCCCGGATATTAGAAAGTAGAAACCTTGTACTAGCCGCTGTGCATACTGCGTACCGACTCTTCTTGTCCGGCGGCTCTGTCCAAATTTCCGCAAATCGATCCAGGGGAACAATATTCTTCAATTTTTAACAGAGTTTTATTCCATTCAGCATCTATATTAGGTTTCGCCAGAAAAAGTGGTTAGAAAACACGGAATTTGAATGCAATTGATTGAACGGAGTGCATGTTTGTATTGTATGTTTGTCTAACGTTGGGCATATCCCTTTTTGGACGAATCCGACGTCGGAATGTACTGTGATAGTGAGGCAAGGTCTCCGATTTTACATAATTCCACCGAATTTAAACCAGAGCAAGTCTGGTCCACAAAATCCCTCTCACCAAGAAATTCCGAAATTTCCTCATACATAGTTAAATCAGTGCCAATGAAAGAAACGCTAATCTGAATGGAATTTATGATGAGGGAAGTCTAGCCCTAGCCCCTTTAAGGTGCTCAGACGGCCGTCTTTGGAAAAACAATTTCTTAAAAGCATAAGGCGATAGACTTAATACTACTGTCGCCAGTTTGTCGGAAGTGGAATTATGCACATTAATTGGTTGCATCCGCATGAATCCGTTCGATGCATAGCCTTTGCATCAAAGTACATGATTTAGCACCACAGAACCACGTCGACAGGCTGTTCATATTTTTATTTAGATCTGTACATATAAATTATAAACTAGATGTGGCAAAAGTTGTAGCCATGCTTGTCACATAATATTAGAAAATGGATGACCAAGTATTTTCTTATATGTATTGTTGTTGAAGTACTGGAAACGAGCTTGCAAAGCCGTGGATTGTGTTCAAAGGGAAGTCATGAATTGTTGAACTTGATCTTGTCACATATTTCATACACCCACGCTTCCCTGGGAAGAGTAATGGCTGTAAACCCGCGGGATTTAGGTTGTAAAGTGGGTCAGCCAAATCCTATTAGTAGTGTGTAGCGTTAGAGCAGGGTTCGTCAGACATTTTTCTAAACGCCAAACTTGTTCAAGCACCATTTACTCCCACTTACTCGGTTGACCTCAAACTCAAACTGTCTGGAACAAAAGAAGTTTCGATTAATTCCATGTTACACAAGTTTGTTATTTCTGCCTACGGCTAAGAAAGGGATGCATGCCGTAAATGAATAATTAATGTGATAGAATATCGGAAATGGGGTTTCCTAGTATCCACCTACAGGAATGTTCGGGATTTGAAACTCGATAACTGAAATGGATTGTTGTTTGAGAAGATTCAATAAAGTATGTGTTTTTTTCTGTGTGTACCGAACCGAAAGCTAAAAGCAGACTTATATCTTAATCTTAATGCATTTGCATATTTAACATAAACTACTGAAAGGAAAAGTTAAATCCATTGTAGCACTTATTGGATTTCTAGTATTTTTACTTCCAAAAATCGCTTGTTACTAAGTAATGTTACTAGAAATTATTTTGATTTGATAGCGGTTTTATTTCTTTTATCTGTGTGCATACCACGATTTAGCAAACAAGTTCCACAGGAAAATGTTGAAGCGAAACCCCAAAGTATTACGGCATTACTTCACCACAGGAGACACACTTAGTTAATTAAATGCAACGTGATAAATTGTTAGCGGCTTTGCGCCAACTCGTCAAAATTTGGGTTAAATCCCATGGTATGTAATTTAATAATTTCAAAGCAAAAGGCAAAGGCACGGCGGAGCGGAGGAGTCAACTTGAATTTGAACCGTAGACGCATACCGCGCAGCTACTCTATGCCCCAGCTTCGTCATGCTGTGTCACAGTGTGTGAGCACGTATGGGCCTCATTGTTGCATTCCAGCTAGCAAAGAGCCAGAAGCTTCTAAAAAAAATAGAGTTGTGAATGTGGTCTTAGTTAAACACACGAAAGCTATGCAAAATCCTGGTTAGATACATGCCCTTCACCTCCGCAAATAGTACAAATGTAACTGCAAGCTTAATTTCTACTACTATAGCCATGCATATTTCGTGTTTAGTTAAGGTAATTGTTGCTATGGGAAGGCATAACCGAGGTGAAAAGTGTATCACTAGTTGCTTGCCGCCATAGAATTTATGGAACCGCCAATACCGGCGAATTTTGGAAGGGGGAAACCCCGCGAAACAAAACAAAAGATAATATCTCTTCCTCAGGTTGAATTGGTTACCGGTTCGAAAGTCATTACTGGCGGAAAGACGTAGTTTTCCTTTAAAATGTCATTTGTATTCGAACTCCAAAAATCTTTCAGACAGTTAACAATTTTGTACATTTAATATTTGCTATTTTATTATTATAATTTTTGAGGTGTTTCAACATGCATATTTTCCGTTGCCAGTGATAAATTTTACTGCAGAGTTTATAGTCAAGCTGCACAGTGTAGTTCAACACATGAAATGTGAAAATGGAACTTGCTGTTCAAATATAAATTTAACGAGTCACTAGCTTGATATGGAAGGTATTCAAGATGCTAAAATACCAATTAGAAGTAATTTTGCATGAGGAAATTACACTGTCATCAGATGTAGTGACTGTGGGTGGCGTGCATGATATCAGATAGGAGGCCACTTTAAATCAAATTTCCAATTTATTCTCCCGTCATCGCTCCAAATGACAGTAATTTGAGGACAGAGCCCTCAACACAAAAGAGCATTGTCCTTTGCAATAAATTCCAACCTGCACGGACTCTCATACAGAGGGTGAGGCGGCCCATAAAGACCACTATTCAAACGTTCCTCAAAAATTCAGTTTTGGACGCTGAATTTGTTTTGTATGTTCAATATGTTGTCCATGCGATCTAGCTTCCATCCGTAAAATTCATTTCCGAGATTCCAAAACATTTTGTAATGTTTTTGTTAAAACCGCATTCCATGTCTGTTGAACGAGTTTCCAAACACCAGCATTTTTTTTAGGTATGTCTCAGAAGAAGGGTCAATTTTTTTGGGTTTAACGTGTAATAAGTGTTTCTGCTTCTTTTGCAGTCACAAACCCAAGCTGTCGTCAAGGGTGATCACAAACCCTGACCTTTGACCCGCCGGGTGACCTTAATGGCCTCCGAATGATGGTCTTTATGAAAAGCATGTGTGACGGCTTCAGAGCGTAGACTCTTGTCTTCCGCTTGGTTTTTTGCCCAAGTCTTCATGCATGACTATTGCTACAGTAGTTTTGGACACTTTTTATGTCGTGGCCATATTTCTGTGACTCGGCGGGTTCTCTTTATTGGCCATCAAAAGAACATTGCGAATTATCTCAGTTTCTCTATTTTTCTGGGTTGGGTTTTTTTCGGGGAAGAAAGTCCAACTGATTTGTGGTTGCGACGGTTTTCGATACAGTTGATAATGCTGAAGACTGCGGTTTTGGAGATTATGACCCCTGACCCCATAATCTTTTCTACGATTACTCTTTGTGAGAGGCCTCCTCTGGAAAACTGCCGAACTAGGTTCTCAACTTTAACTGAATATTTTTTAAGGATTTTGAAAGCTGACAATTGCACAAAAATTCAGAGTCACTCTGAATCGCATTGACCTTCAAGGGTCCAAATTTCATATTTCTGGCGCGCATGGTTAAGGGCCTGTGCGCGATTTTGTGGTGGTTTTTACAGGCCGCCTCACCCCCGATTTATATAAATGCAGCAAATGTGACTTTTGCCAGCCCAGTCACAGATTATTAGTAATCTACACGTAACCTTACGCAGTAAGGTGAACCCCTTGAGATGTGATTGGACCCGGAACCACCCAGAAACGGCTCATTTGTCTCCAATTCTCACTTGGCTCCAAAAGACTTGAACAATCAAACTCGACAAACGTAGGGAGGAAAGAAGGAAGGACAATCCGTAGGTTGGATGGAGCTACGGATAAAAGTGGGACCCATATGACAAGGCAGGAGCAAAAAATTGTTGTGCCTGGGCCATAGAATGATGCAAGGAGACAAAGAAAGCCTCGTCAGTCCCCATAATAATAGTAATCTAGGGTAGGCGGTTGATGAAAGGCATTTAAGTGGACTTGTGCCTTTGGATCATGAAAGGTACTCGCGTCAAATTGGCAAAAGTCATTATTAATGCTGTACATCAGAGTGGAGAAAGTATTTCCTTTCCCTTGCCTTGACCACGGGATCAGGTGCTTTGTGGGTTGGACAGGAATGAACAAAGTCAGGATTCAATGCAATGAAAGCAAAGGGAAAGCCTGTGGCCCATTGACTCATTCCAGTGAGATGAGTATCACGGAAAAGCTCAAATGAATGTCAGTGCGGGTTCTGACTATGCTCTCTTTAAATTTGCTTGCCACACCATCACTAATGAAGATTATTTGAATTCCTGCTTGTAAATCCAGCTACCAATCAAGACCAAGACAAATCCACCCTAATTCCCTCAACGAAAAATGCCTCTAGGTTGATCCTTCATCCTTGTACAGGAACTAGGGAGTTGTGCTTCATTAGATAAATCTTGTATAATGATACCCTCCAGGAGATGGGATTCACATTTCACACAATCAGAGAAGGCCACACAGTTTCAACTTTTCAAATGTGAGAAGGGGGATGGAGATCCCGATTCAAATAGTATCTGGGGAATACCTGAGCTAATCAGCGGAATGGAGGAGTTTCATTTCAATTTTAGACTTTTGTGTGTAGTCGGATTAATCCATATGATCACTAAATGGCCTGAAGCCATATGCGATAACCAAATAGAATTCTTTATAACGGGCATGCCACGTGCCTATTAAGCATTTTTCCCACCTGTGCAAGGTCGCTAATTAGTGGTCAACGATCAGGTCACCTTGTTCATGGTTTTGTCTATGCGTCTCAAGATGGAATGAGGAATTACTTCTCATTCCGGTTCCGCTCCGATCCGTTCGAAAGGCTAACCAACAGGAATGGACCGAATTTTGAAGTTGTAATGGGGTCACTATGATGGCATAATCCATTATGGTGGAAAATATTTCCATTATAGTCGAAAGCGCTGCACAGGGCTGCCAGCTTGTCCAAACTCTTTTGTATAAGATTTGCACCTAAATATATGCGCGGTGCGATATATAACTCAACGTTAAATTAATATCTATTTCTCAAGCTCGAGAACATAAATAGTTAAATCTTAAGACATTGAGCATAAACAGCTTGAACTGAATAGAGTACATATTTTGTTAGCGAGTTTTGCCATTGTGATAGCTAAAGTTTCAATCGCTTGATATTCTCTTCAAGACCTTTGTGCTGTGGTGCGGGTACCTGTTTTTATTCTATTTAATTGTAGTTTCTAGCAACTTGATGTAGAAACTAGAAACACGTCAATATTAAAATAGCAAATATTAAAGGTTGTTAACTCTCTAAAAGGTTTTCAGAATTCGAAAACAAGTAGCAATTTGCGAGGAAAAGCTATATGCTATTACTAGTATTGACTAGGCATATGTTAGCCAGCTCAACCTAAGGAAGAGAAGTTATCTTTCGTTTTGTTTTGCGGGGTTTAAGGCTCCGCGTGGGTCAGGTCGGATCAGGTCAGGTCGCGTTTTTGGCCAACCTGAACCTGAACTGAGAGTTTCAGGTCAGGTCGAGCGGCAACCCGAACCTGAAAATATTTTTCAGTTCA